>JAOTAY010000002.1:31495995-31506435 GCA_025629805.1 Erythroxylum baracoense | reverse complement strand
CCCAAAAATTATAATTAAAGCCTAATCACAATAAAAATAATAAAATTAATCCTCAAACAAATCGGGGTCCAACAATTTTGGTTATCAACTATCCATATATTTGATGTGATATCTACTAGTCTGTGAATATTCAACAACATCTTCAATATTTCTTTTTTTGATCATTATAAATTTTGAAATTTTCTTTCTTCATGGGATTCTAAGTTGAGATCATGAAGGTCAGTTAGAATGAGGTGAGAAATATCCTAAAGTTTTTCCTATTGACATTCGGGAGTGGTTTTTATCACCAACGATCATCTTAACTAGTAAAAAATTTGATTTGTTACTGTTATAACCTTTGGTAGTCATTTTATTCTTCCTTCTTATTAGGTTAGGGGTCAAAATGTTTTATCTTCTAAAACCATCTTCTTTCTGTTTCATGACTTTATGTGTCTCTTTAAATAAGTGGTTGCAACTATAGAAGCCCCGATTAACATCTTGTAACAATACTTGCATTCAACCTTTTTAACTCCATCCTTTGGTCTAGGATTAGTGAATTGATTCCAAAATTCATTATTCAATGAACCTGTTCCTTTAACGTAAATCGTTTCTTAACCTGATATATTACTGTTAAGTATTGTATCAAAATTGTCTATTAATATACTATTTACCATATTAGAACTCTCCACTGAAAGAATATGCTCATCTGAAATAATCAACAGATATGAATATGATGAATTGTATGTTTAACATATATGAATAAGAACTAGAAAGTATATGGTATTGTATTTCCTATAATAAATCCAAATTTTAAATCAAGCTATTTTTAGATTTGCAAACTTTAAGAAAATTGGGTGCCTTGGTATCTTTAAGAACAAAATGTAGAAATAAATTTATGAGAGACATCTTATGGAATATGTACATACCATATATAGTTATTGAAAGGGTAAGTGGAAAAAAAGATTTAACTTCTGGATGAACATATAATAGCCCTGTAAAAAGTTTTTACAAAATTTTGTTAGCTCAAAAAGTGTTGAAAATCACACCAAATAGCTTGTAAGAAAATAATTGTGACGAAAAGTAGATATCCGAATTCAAAACTAAGGTTATAATTCTATCATTAAGTTCCCACTATATCTCATCTAATTAATCCTGGAGACACTACTAAAGTTTTGGGAAGATGTATTCATAAACCTAAGAAAAACTACTAGTTTTTTATAGGATCATATATTCCAATAATCGTGTAAATATGCACATGAATTTTATCAAGAAGCAATAATGAGTTCTTCCATATCTTTCATACTTTCCCTCTACTCCCTCAATTGTCATTTTTAAGTATATTATACCAATAATAGCATCTGATCAATATATTTAACCAAGATTATGAACATAAGAGAATTTGGTTTAAAACATTATCCTTATAATTTGCTCATTCACAATAAGATGTTAATTATACTGCATTTCATTCTTGTAAAAATTACAGTCTTATAGAGAGTGTATATAAAACAAAAAAATCGGATCCATAACTATGTGCATAGCTCTTTCTTACACATTTAACTACATACAAATTGGAATTGTCAATGAACCCAAAAATTGAAAGTTTTATTGATGATCAGAAATTAATCTCACATGGTCAAAAGAAATCCACAATTCAATTATATTTAATCATATTTTTTCATAAGCTTATGGTGATTCATAAAATCAGGATCAAAAGTTAGTTGAATGGCTCTAATTATGCTTGAATTGGAACTTGTTTTCTATATCAATCAAATAGTATAGCTTTAAATAGTTTTAAGTGTATTTAATTAATTTTCAATTCGGAGGTAGATTACTGAAAGGGATATACATGTTTTTAGTTCTTAATGAATATTACCTAAAAGTGTATTTTCTTAACTCAAATAAGATATAGGCAGTCAAGTGATTTAGGCGACGAGACTATTAGAGAGGAGAGGGCAACACAGGAAATAAGATTATCTAAAAAGACGGCAGGTAAGGGCAGATGATAACATGTCAACAAGGAGTGACTGAGGACAATGAGAGACGATGAGGATACTATCTAAGGAGGATCTAAAGAAAAGAGAGGAATGGCTGAGGAGGATCTGCAATTACAAATAACAATGGTTTTCTTTCCATGTTGAAATGATGTTATTACTGATTCAACTCTATGTCGTGAAATAATGTCATTTTGCTAATAACAAAACGACATCATTTTAACAATGGGAAAAATGTCATTTAAGCTTTGAGCTAGGCCCAGTTAAGATGCTCAAGCCCAAACCTAACTTAAAGCCTAATGTTTTTTAGAAAAGCATAATCCTAGACCAAAACTTGGTCAAATTAGGTCCAACAATTGAGTTTGGGTTGGGCTAGCTCAGGAAAAAATTCTAAACCTAGCTTTGAATAGTCTATCATCATTGTGTCCTCTCCTTCTAAACCTAGATTTGAGAAGTCTTTTCTTTAGTTTTAGATCTTTTTTGACAAAGTCATAGGAATTTCTTCATGACATACACCCAATGTCACCCACTTGAAATCAAAATTGCATAAGCACATATATCAAGGAATTAAAATCTAAAAATAATATACATATAAAATGATTAAATTAACAATGCTTGGTCTCTTGAATTTTACAACTTTGAAAACAATGCCAAAAAATTAATTGATGTGTTCTCTACTATCTTACAACAAGACTACAAAAACAATGGACTTATCATTTTGGTATAGTATTGTGATAAGTGAAGTGTTAGCTCCATGAGGATAAAGTAACACTAACTCTAATCCTCATACTATTCTCTAGTCAATAACTAAAAAAGTGATTAGTTTAACCTAATTTTAAATTAACCTAAATAGATAAAGTTATCACTAAACACAAATAGTAAAATAATCAATAAGAAGAAATCAAATATGATATAATAAAATTATCCATATCATCATCTTGTACTATTAATTCAATTATATAGATCGACAAAATCTGTTAGTGCAATAATTTGTCACATCTTGGTGTGCAAACATATATCCCTTGATTTAATAACTAATACAATTATCTGATTAACTCATTTAAGAATGCCTTAGGATTTTTGAACATTCATAAAATATCACCCTAATACCAAAATTATCATGCACATTTATTTTTAGTATTTCATTCAATCATCAATATAAGTGCCTAGTCAATTAATAAGTAGCTCCTTTTGACAATGTCTATATGTACATTTATATAAGGTTTTAGCTTTCTTTTATATATAACCAATATTAACAACAACATAAATACTTCATAAATATAGAACTTTTTTTTATAAAATACTGAATCAATTCATATATAGATAAAACCAGGGTTATATCTTAATCTAGATGTGAAATAAAATTGGCCACAAATCATTCTTGAAATAATGATAAAAAATAAAAGAATTGTAGAGTTCAAAGATAACGGTGCCCCCAATAAAGATCCCAATCTTTGATGTCATCTACCATGAAATTACTCTTTATCTCTCTCCTTGTTAAACGAAGGTGTAAGATGTGTTCTAAGGAATATTTGTCTCTAAAGATTGCTTACCTTAATACAACTTTAAGAGAACTAAAACTAAGACTAATATGTCTTAATTTGTATTGGCATTCTATTATAGACATGGTTGTATCCTAGGTAATTAACTTTACTACTTCTCTAATCTTACATCTAAAGAGGAATTTAGGCACAAATAAGAATGTATTTTAACTTTATATCACACTATATCTTTTTTGGAACATAAAACAAGCACCAATATGACTATGTAGGAGGTCATTTCTTTTAAATCGATGTTCTAGTAAGAAACACACCCTAACACATAGCTATGTGCTACGCTAGATTTAGCCTCCTCCTTATCCGTTTCTATTTAGATAATGATATAGGCTATAATATTCTCATTTCTGAGATCATATTCATCCAAAGTTTCATATTCTTCTTAGTTTTGCTTGAAACTTTTTAATCTTTAGCTAACATCATTCCTAAGTAATGTTTAATCAAGTTTTAACTAATCAATATTTTAGGAAAGTTCCAATATAGCCATGGTGTGTCCCCTCCTTCAACAAAAGTCTCCTATTATTGGCCCCTTAACACTCAAACTTTCCTTTTTTAGTAACTTACAAGACAATACCAACTTTACCATAGAACCAGGAAATGTTGTTAACCAAACCAACAGACAAACCACAAATATGAAAAACCCCATTACTAATACATCACCTCTTCCTCCTAACCACTCCAACCCTCTAATATTTCCATTAATTCTTAGAGCTAAACTAAGCCTTAACCAAGCTTTCATAATGGGAAAAAACTTCCTAGAGATCTATAGTGGGTGGTTCAAACACATTTGGAAAATTTAGGTACATAGAGTTGAAAGAGGAGGATCCTATACTACCTCTAACTGAGGTGCTGTAACAGGGAACAAGGAAATGGAATACTGCAATAGTTGGCCTTTTCTTAAAGAAAAGGCTTGCATTCTTGGTTAAGAGTGGGCAAATGCAGCTTGGAAAAAACTGTAACTGGTAAATATGATGGTTAATAAGGATTGACTCTTTATGTTCAAGTTCAATACTAAAGAAAATGTTAGATAATCATTGAAACAAGCCCATGTCATGTGTTAGACCATCTTATTCTCTTTAAAAGGTGGCACCTTAGTGTTAATCTTAGCAGAAGTTCACAAAAAATAGTTCAATTATAGGTTAATATCCACATAGTACTGCTAGAATATTGGCCTGTAAAAGGAATAAGTCACATAACTAGAAAAATTAGGAAACCATTGGGTGTAGATGAAAACACTACTTTGATGAAGAGGATAGGTTTTGTAGGAGTATGCATAGATGTTAACATTAAGAACAAGCTTCTTGATTCCTTGAAAATTATGAGGTCGAAGGTTAATGCAAGCCTTGAGGAGGACCAAGGAAAGTTATTTAAATATGGAAACCAAAAAACAAATAAGAAGTAATGATAGCTATAATATGGAATGTGAGAGTCCTTGATGGCCTAAATAAACAATTGGATATTAAGGATTACTTAGTCCTTAAAAAGCCTAATTTTGTATGTTTCATGAAAACCAAAGTAGAGAAGGATATGATTGTTAATTGTTTGTGATTCTTAGAGAGGGACTGGAAGGTTTTGATTAATTATGAGAAACACTTTGGTGGCAGAATAATAGTAGGCTACAATCCATCTAAACTGGAAATGATCAAATGGTCCTTCTTAAACCTAGCAATTCATTGTGAAATGATAAGCATCAGGTCCATAACTCCAGTTTCAATATCTATAGTGTATGTATCCAATTTTGAGTCCCAAAGGCAATAACTATAGGAATAATTAATTAGCATTAATAGGAGTATAGAGATGCCTTGGTTAGTTATAGGTGACTTTAACTACAGTCTTAGCTCCAGTGAGGCATAGGGAGGTAAGAATTTGCCCAACCAAAATTCAAGGAACTCTAAAAGCTAGTCTAGAATATAAGGTTAATTGAACTAACATCACTTGGTAATTTATTTACTTGGCGAAACAAGTAGGTGGGAGAATGATACCAAATTAAAAAACTTTGCAAAAGCATGGTGAATGCAAAGTGGCCACAACAGTATCCTCTAAGGTCATCCACCTTTGGAGAAGAAGTTACCTTAGACCATAGTCTAATTACGATAGATCTAATAGACAAAGAAGAGGCAAGGAAAACCCCTTTTAAATTGTTTAAATACCTGATGAAGCACCTTAACTTTAGAGATGCTGTAATGGAGTGAAAAAACATAGATGTGAAAGGTTCTTAAAGCCACTGCCTTTGTTAAAGATTAGAAGTAGTAAAGGCCAATTTAAAAAAGGTTAACAAAGATTCTAAAGACCCCATACTGTTGGAGAAATAAAATGCGATAAATGAGATTTTAAAATGCCAAGAGAAAATTATGGTAAAACCAGGAGATAAAGAACTCAAAAGGGAAGAGGCTACCCTAATACATAACTAAAATAGCACTATTAAAAACACCAACTCTAAGTTGAGATAAAAATCAAGGATGTTGTGGCTTAAGGATAGAGAGAGGAGCACAAGTTACTACTTCAATTCTATCAAAGCTAGGAGAAATAAAATCTAAATTAAGCAGTTGACTAGGGATAGCAATCAATCGTGACTTGACAGGCTCAAATTTATTTTTTTTTATAAAAATGATGTCCTTTTTTATCAAACGACATCGTTTGTTCTACTGACCTATGACCCGATCGGGCTAAGCAATCTCGGCCCGTGGCCTGATTAGCCCTGGCTAAAATTGGGTCAAGTAGGCCAAGCCATATTTACCATCCTTACAGTTGGTAGATGGGGAAGGGAATAACTTTTATAATGATAATATAATTGGATAGCCTATTAATACTATAGGAAGCAGCTTGGTACTAATGTAAAAGTTCAGGAAATCTTATATGATATATTAAGGGAAATTAAATCAATTTCAAATCAAATCTAATAAAGGAGGTTACAAGAGAGGAGATCTAAGAATCCAAGTTCTCTATTCACCTTAAAAAAGCCACCGACCCTGATGGGTTTAATAGAATTTTTTTTAGCAAAATTGGGACATCATTGGTGAAAGTGTAGTTAGATAGTCAAAGAGTTCTTTTAGAAAAGGAAAATCCTGAAGGAGTGGAACAAAACCTACTTTAGCCTCATTCCAAAGCAAGGAAACAAAATTGAGGAGTTCAGGACCATATCATGTAATAAGGTAATAAATAAGGTTATAGCAAAAATACTGGTAAATAGAATCAAGAACAACTTAAGAAAAATCATCAATCCAGCTCAAAATGATTTTATGAAAGGGAGAATAATAGGTAACAATGTACTAATCTGTTGGGAGTTACTCGAAAGATACAATTCCAATACCTTTATAGAAAGTTGCACACTAAAAATAGATCTTACAAAGGCCTGTGATTCAATAAGATAGAAGTTTATCTCTAGGGTGTTTGAAGCTGCAAGATACCTAAATAAATTTAAGGAATGGGTTGAGGAGTGAATCTCCATAACTTCCTTTGTTTACTAGTGAATAGAGAGCCAACCAAATTGTTTAAGGCAAGGAAAGGGAGACAAAGGGACCACTTATCCTCTTACTTGTTTGTTTTTGGCATGGAAGTCTTATCATGCTCTTTTACAGGGAACACTTCCAATACCTCAGACTTCAAGTACCATTACAAATGTAAAGGTACCAAGATATCTCACTTAGCATTGCAGATGACCTCCTTTGTTTTGCAGGGGTAAAAAACTCAATCAACTTGCTAATGAATCCTTTGGAGAACTTCAAAACAATGTTATGACTAAGATGCAACCCAGCTAAAAGTAGCTTCTATTTGTTAAGAAATATGATTCAAGGAGTAATTACAAGAGCAATAGATTTGGGATTGAATCAAGCTAGTTTGCCTATCAATACTTAGTGCAATAGATTTCAACCCCATAATAGACTCATTTAATAAAAGGATTAACCACTAGTGTAATATATTTTTCAACTATAGGGGAAGACTTTAACTTATATATTCAATCCTCAATAACCTGGTAGCTTACTAGGTAAATCATATAGCATTACCCAAAAGCATATTGAGAGAGATAAATAGGAAGTTAAGGGAATTTTTATAGGAAGGAACCAACAATCAACACTATAATGAAAAAGTGAAATGGTCCAAAGTTTGCTCACTAAGAGAATATAGGGGCCTAGGCTTCACCTTAGTAAAGATGATAAACAAGGTTTGTCTAGCAAAGAAACTCTAGTGGCTATGCAAGCAAAAGGAGAAAATCTAGGTAAGATGAATATAAATTGTTTATATAAGGAACAACAGTATCCGGAATACATAAACAAATCAAAACATATCTTGGATCTTAAAGCAAATCTTGTGGATTAGACAATGGATGCATGAACTAATCACACACAGGATTGGAGATGGAGAGGCTACATTATTTTGGTTTCATAACTGGCATAATAGGGCCCTTTATATAAGATTGAGGAAATTTGGCACTTCAAACTAGTAATCACACATAATACAAAGGTTAAGGTACTCATAAGCTACGACCAATGGAAGTGGCCTTTCCATTGCAACAGAGGAGTAGGCATAATCGTGGACAATCTTCCCCTTGTTAGCCCTCTAATCAAGACTAGGTTCTTGCTAAAGATATTCTCTATAATACTTGGTGTTAAACTCATTTGTTTTCATTGAAGACCATGAGGGCTAGGAATCACCTTGGTAAAGATGATAAACAAGGTTTGCCTAAAAAAGAAACTCTAATGGTTATGCAAGCAAACTCTAGGTAAGATGGATATAAACTGTTCATATAAGGAACAACATTATATGGAATATATAATCAAATCAAAAAATATCTTGGACCTTAAGGCAAATCTTATGGACTGGATAATGGATGCATGAACTAATCACACATAGAATTGGAGATAGAGAGGCTACATTGTTTTAGTTTGATAACTGACGCAATAGGGCCTTTATATAGGATTAAGGAAATTCAGCATTTGAAACTAGTAATCACGCCAAATACAAGGGTTAAAGCACTCATAAGGAACCACCAATGGAAGTGGCCTTTCCATTATAATAGAGAAGTAGGCATAATCATGGACAATCTTCCCCCTTCCCCTACTGTTAACCCCTAATGAAGATCAAGTTCTTTGGGAAGTCAATGAAAACAAAGGAGTTTAACACTAAATATTGTAGAGAATATCTTCAGCAAAAACTACATCAAAGTGAAGTGGAAGAATTTGGTATGGGACAATGACATCAGGCCATTTCATGCCTTTAATCTTTGGCTAGGACTAGGTGGAAGACTAACTAAAAAGGACAACATCAAGTTTGTTATTCCATTTAAAGATTATGAGTTATATCAGAGGCATACTGAAACTATAACCCACATTATGGTTGATTGTTACCACTTTAATAGCATTTGGAAGAAGATACTAGCCCTTTTAAACATAAGGAAGTCAACCTCCACTTGAAAGGAAGTAATTGAGTGGGCTTCAAGAATCAAAATGGCAAATAAAACAGACTATAAAATGCATAAAATATTCTTAGCTACATTGGTTTACAGCCTATAGAAAGAAAGGGAGGACAACATATTTAGGAAGCAAGCTAAAAGCCAGGAGCAAACTTTCCAGATAATTATCCTTCAATGTAGATTGAACTTTATGGCTAGAGGCTTGACAAACCACATTTCTTATAGCTTGAAAGAAAGATGGATGCTAGATTAGACATCCATTTAATGTAATTTGTCTTAATTCAGTAGACATATTTATATCTTTTGATCCTAACAAACATAAATTCTATATAACCCTTCGTATCAATGAATTTTAGCAAACATGAATTTTATATAACCCTTGATATCAATGGATTATCTTTAAAAAAAATCATTCTTAAGCAATATATCTATAATTACCTAATGCATAACATAACACTAAGCAAATTCAAGGTAACTAAGATGGAAAATATAACAAAATACTAAATAAAATATATTTACGTTACACACATATTACATATCCAAACGTCCAATATAAATACATACATCCTTACTAGTGGGCATCAAAAATTCATGTTATGATTGGAGAGATCACATAAAGGAAAGATAATGTAAACAAATTTATAGTAGTTCTGCGAAAATATTTTACGTACATCCACTCTTTAAGTAGTTTTGCTTTAGATTTCATTATCTTCTTCTTTGAACTAGGTAAAGAGGAAACTTTTTATAAGATCTTTCTTTTCCTTTGGTAAAAAGTATCTCTTTTGCAAACTCTTCCTTAATAGTGCAGAAAAACCATAACTTTGATCTCTGAAGAAAACTTGAATAACTAACTCCCAAATGGATTCAACTTAAAGATATCCTTACTTTTCTCACTTTAACATTCTAGGATTCAATCTCAATCTATAATGAATGCAAGTTTTTCGAACACTTAAGAAAATGTCTCGAATACACTTTTGTATCAATAAAATTTCATAAAGATCCTAAAAAATAAACCAAGAATTTATAGCCAACAAGTTTCAAATGACTAGTTTTTGGAAGCTAGTTGATAAATGCCATTCTTCTAGTTGATGTCCATTCATTTTGGGTATCAACCAATGTTATGAATATCGTACCGAATTTGGTACCGGATTAGATTCTAGTACGGCACTATACCAGTACCAGTTAATACCGGGTAACATTTCAGGTAATTTTTTAAATTTATGAAATAGTCCTTGAATTTTTTTAAAAATTGCAAAATAGTCCTGAATTTTTAACCCTATCTCTAAAAATCAAAATAATAAATAATAATAACAATTAATATGAAATAACAATACTTTTAAGATATTTCACATATAATTAATAACCACAATTTGTATGAAAAAAGATAATCATTATCATACAAATATAAAATTAGGAACAATATAAAATATTTAAAATATTACAATTTCAATTTTCATTATATAATAAATAATAATTACATCAAAACATTCAATAAAAAGAATAA
>JAOTAY010000002.1:31435092-31465926 GCA_025629805.1 Erythroxylum baracoense | reverse complement strand
TTCCAATAAAACCAAAAACTTGTCAGTTATACCCCACTTTTATTGCACAACAGCGCATATCAACGTAGTTGTTATTCATGAACAACCATCGTAGATATTATTAGTCTTTATTATATCCAAATGTCTAAAACGTTTCCCATTTTTATTATTATTCTTTAATACAATCAAACGGTCATTTTTTCCCCCTATATAAATAGCTTGTCTATCTTGTTTACGACTCACACGTTGTTCTTTTTGCTCTCTCTCATAGTCACGATTCTACTCCTTTTTTCCAATGAAAGGCACACATCTTCTAAGTAAAAATACCTTTTATATACATACCTTCTTGTCTTTTCTATTATACTTTTGTCTGCTTTTATTAATTTTCGGAGACAATTCCTACTCTATCATTTGGAGTGCACCGAAACTTGGTAGAAAAGGCGTTAATCGTGGGGTTAGAAACTGTTGTCCTGTTGCACCATAGAGGGAGAGTTTCCAACTTAAGGCAGTGATTTTCACGACGTCTTGCATTTCGTATAAGTTGTTCCAATTTAATTATTATTGTTATTTTTGCTAACAATCTAAGTCAAAAATATATATTTCATTGCTACTGTTTGTCAGAAATTACTGCGATTTTGCTGTTGCGTATTAATTTTGGTAAAGGTCAGAATATGATGTTGTTTTCTTCGTATTGTGATTATTTCGTGTGATTTAATATGTCATCTGCAAATGAAACCAACTTAGGTTCTGCACTGACTGTTCCCTACATAGGTTCCTCCCCTATCACTGTAGCCCCGAAAATTATAACTAATCTAACTATATTAGAGCCTCTAGATGGAAGAAAATTTAAACGATGGTCTGAAAAAAATTTTGTTTTACTTTCAACAATACGAAATCGATTATGTACTGTTTTAAGAGACTCCTAGTGACAATATTGACCCTAAGACTATTAAGGATAATCGTACCATTACGGGAGTGTTACTCAACCATATGATGAACCCTTTGTTTGATATTTACTGTAAATACAAAACTGCTAAAGAAATTTGGGATGCTTTAGAAGTGAAATATGGAATGGATGATATTGGTACTAAGAAATATGCAATTGCTAGGAGGTTAAAATTTACCATTGTTGATGATAAGCCCATTATGGACCAACTACATGAGTATGAAAATCTAGTTGCTGAAATCCTTACTAAGGGTATGAACATGTATGAGTTGTTTCAAACTAATGTCCTTATTGAGAAAATACCTGCCTCATGGAATGAGTATAAAAACTAGTTGAGGCATAAAAAGAAAGAAATAAAGCTTCAGGAGTTGATAGGACATATAAAGATTGAGGATGCCAATCATGCACAAGCTAAGACCAAAACACTCACCCTTGTCCCTACTATTAAGACTCGTGTGGTAGAACATAGAAATGCTAATAACTTCAAGAAGAATGGTGGACAAAACAAGTCTTTCAACAATAAGAAGTGTTAGTTTAAGCGCAAAAGGATTTATGGTGATTGTTGGTGGTGTCACAAGCTAAGCCATCCTATTGCTAATTGTCAAGCTAGAATCAACTATGAGAAGAAAGGCCAAGGACAAAAACTGTGATAGCTCTGGAAAGGAAAGCAGACGGGTTACTAACGGGATAACCAGAAGGGCTTTGGTAAGCCTCAAGTTAATACGGTTGAAGCTAGTGATGACAAGAAGATCATTACTGCTATGGTATCTAAAGTCAACCTTGCTAGAAATTTGGTCAAGTGGATCATTGACACAGGAGCCACACGCTACGTCTGCACCAACAAGAACCTACTCAAGGAGTTGAATGATGTTGCTGATGGTGAATTCGTATACATAGGAAACTCTCAAAGTTCCTGTCTAAGGAGTTGGTAAAGTCACTCTCAAACTCACTTATGGAAAAGTGTTGGCATTAGAAAACGTCTTGTTTGTTCCTGATGTATGTAGAACTTGATTTCTGGTGCATTGCTTAATAAAGTCGATGTTAAACTAACCTTTGATTCTCATAAGTTAGTTCTGACTAAGAATGGGAATTTTGTTGCAAAAGTTTTGTCATAGGGCATAGTTTTACTTGACGTTGAAATGAATGCATCTACTTTTTCTGCTTATATTCTTGAGTCTTTAGACCTATGACACTCTAGACTTGGGCATGTGAATATGAGGTCTATTAAGAAGATGAAAAGCTTAAACTTGTTACCTAACCAGATCACTAATGAAATGGAAAAATGTCAAATTTATGTTGAGGCTAAACACTCTAAGAAACCTTTTAAATCAGTGACTGAGAGAGAGTCACAATTGTTGGACTTGGTGCACACAGACTTGAGTGATTTTAAGAATTGTATGAGTAAACAAGGCATAAGATATTATATTACCTTTGTGGATGATTGTTCTAGATTTACTTATTGAAAAATAAAAGTGATGCAGAGGAAATGTTTATGAAATACAAAATTGAGGTAGAAAACTAATTAGAAAGGAGAATTAGGAGATTAAGGTCTAATCAAGGTGGTAAGTATAGTACTGATTTTCTTACTGATTATTGTGAAAAATTTGGGTTATTCATGAGCTTTCAGCCCTTTATACACTGAACAAAATGGAGTAACGAGAGGAAAAACTGAACATTTAAGGATATGATGAATGCAATGTTGATTTCCTTCGGTTTACCTAATTTTATGTGAGGGGAAGCTATTCTTTCATCTTATTATGTTCTAAACAAAGTCCCTCATAAGAAAGTAAATCAAACCCCTTATGAAATTTGGAAAGGATATCCACCAAACTTGCATTTTTTGAAAGTGTGGGGGTGTCTTACTATGGTTGCTCTACCTGAATACAAGAGGAAGAAAATTAGGTCAAGGCCATTGATTCAATTTTTGTGGGATATGCCTCTAATAGTGCTCCCTATAGATTTACGGTTAAGGAAGAGGGGTCTAACACTTATGGATCAATTATGGAGTCAAGAGAAGAAGTGTTCTTCGAGGATATATTTCCTATGAAAGTGAGTGTGCAAGTCTCTAGATAATTTTTCCCTAGTTCTTCTACCAATGATGACATAGAGGAAGAGGAAATTGTTGAACTAAAGAGAAGCAAAAGAGCTAGAGTACCACTAGTTTTGGTTTTGACTTTATTACTTACTTTGTGGTGACAAAACCTGAGGAGATAGATGATGTTTTTATAATGACTTATATTATTGAGGAAGATACTAAAAATTATGAGGAAGCAATGAGATATGTGGATGCTACATTTTGGAAGGAAGTCATAGATAGTGAATTAGAGTCAATCATGTCTAATAAAACTTGAGTTTTAGTTGATCTACCTCGAGGGTGTAAGCCTTTAGAATGTAAGTGAACTTTCAAAAAGAAATTGAGACCTGAAGGAACCATTGAGAGGCTCAAGGAAAGACTTGTGATTAAAGGCCTTAAACAAAAGGAAGGATTGTACTTTTTGTATACTTACTCTCTTATTACTAAAATTGCATCTATAAGGATGTTGTTTACTATTGCCTCGACATTTAAGCTTTATGTGCACCAAATAGATGTTAAGACAAGTTTCTTGAATGGTGATCTAGAAGAGAAGATTTATATGGTCCAACCCGAGGGGTTTAGAGTGCTTGGTCAAAAGAAAAAGGTGTGTAAGTTAGTTAAGTCTTTGTATGGACTTAAACAAGCTCCCAAACAGTGGTATGAAAAATTTGAAAGTGAGATTTTCAAACATGGTTTCACCTCTTGTGATACTGATTCTTTCATTTTCGTGAAATCTGATGCCAATGGTTGTGTAATCATAACTCTTTATATGGATGATATGCTTATTTTTGTTACTAGTTTATCTATCATTAATACTACCAAGAGTTTACTAAAGTCTTCTTTTGATATGAAAGATCTTTGACCTATGGACTTTATTTTGGGTATCAAAGTTGATAGAACTGACTCTGGTTTTATGTTGAATCAAACTCATTATGTTGAGAAATTTTTGAAGAAGTTTAGTTACTATAATGTTGTTCCAATTAAAACTCCCTATGATACTAATGTTGCTTAAAAAAAAATCTTGGTGACAATGTAAACCAAATTGAGTATGCTAAAATTCTTGGTAGTCTGATATTCTTGATGAAGTATTTTCATTCAGATATTGCATACTACGTGAGTAGACTTAATAGATATAGTCGTAATCCTAGCTAAGAGCATTATAATGCATTGATTCATTTGTTAAGATATTTGAAAGGTACTATGCATTATGACTTATCTTTTAGTGGTCATCTTCCTGTATTGGAGGGGTATTCTGATGCTAATTGGGTTACAAAGAGTGATGATATACACTCTACTAGTGGTTATATTTTTACCTAAGCAGGAGCTTCTATGTCTTGGAAATTATCCAAGCAAACATGTATTACAAAATCAATAATGGAGGCTAAGTTTGTGGCTCTAGAATTGGCATGACGGGAAGTTAAGTGACTAAGGAATCTCTTAGCAGATATCCCATTTTGGGAAAAACTAATTCCTTCTGTGTTCCATCATTATGATTCGTGGGCTGCCATTCATGTTACCAAGAACAAGGCATATAATGGCAAAAGTAAACATATCAGATTGAGATATAAAATTGTCTGTACTTTAATTAGACATGGTGTAATTTCTTTAAACTTAAACTATGTCAAGTCAGATAGAAACTTAGTGGATCCATTTAAAAAAGCTTTGAGTAGAAAACTAGTTTCAGAGCAAGCTAAAGGGATGAAGTTGAGCCCCATTGTGTTGTAATCTTATGATGGGCACCTGACTTGGGAAACCAAGTTCAATGGGTCAAACAAAGTTATGTGGTGACTACTTACTTGTACATTATTTAGGGAATAATACTGAGATATTCAGTTATTGAATAGTGTCCTTTAGCATGACTTTACTATGTTTGTTGAGATTATATTTATTTAATCCTTAATCAGTTCCATAGCCCAAGTTTAGGTGGTGTGAGCAGTACACACTTGATGAAATCACCTACGTGATTGTGGAGGACTAACCACCCTCTTATGAGAGTATTTAGGCTATCTCTCTAAAGCGATCATGAGACTATGATATTTTTAGGCTGTTTATATCTCTAGCAAGTTCTATCTCCGAAATTTCTTGGACACCAGGTTCAAGATTTAGTTCACCTAATTGTTCTCCTATTTTTTCTCCTAAATTGTTACAGTTTGTTTCTCAAGTTTTGGACCAAGTGGGGGATTGTATTGATTTTTCCAAAAACTTGTCAGTTATACCCCATTTTTATTACACAATAACGCATATCAACGTAGCTGTTATTCTTGAACAACCATTGTGGATATTATTAGTTTTTATTACATCCAAACGTCCAAACCGTTTCCCATCTTTATTATTATTCTTTAATACACTCAAAGGGTCATTTGTTTTTTCCTATATAAATAACTTGTCCATCTTGTTTACAATTCATACTTTGTTCTTTTTGCTCTCTCCCATAGTCACGATTCTACTCCTTTTTTCCTATGTAAGGCACTCATCTTCCACATAAAACACCTTTTATATACATTTTTTTGTCTTTTCTATTATGCTTTTGTCTGCTTTTATTAATTTTCAGAGACAGTTCCTCCTCTATTCTTTGGAGTGCATCGAAGTTGGTAGAGAAGGCGTTAACCCTGAGGTCGAAACTCGTTGTCCTGCTGCACTATAGAGGGGCAATTTTCAACTTAGGGTAATAAGCATTTTAGAGAAGCTGTTCCAATTATTATTGTTATTTTAGCTAACATAGTTAACTGATTCAATCTTCTACATCTGTTTCCAACTAATCGAAATCAACCAACACTCCAAAACAATAATAACCATCTAATATAAAGAATATACGTACACCTAAGAACCTACGTTAAGAGAACATTGATGAACTCAGAGGGACATGAAGCAGAGGAACTGGGTTTGCAGAGAGCGCAGACAATAAGGTCATCCAACAATCCACGGAAAGAATTATAGTCAAAATCCACATACATTTTCTCCCAAATTCTCTGCCTTTTCTGATTAACCATTAACCTTCTTCAGCAGTAATTTGACTTAAAAACTAAAATATGGGTTTGTTTGTAATGGCCAGTGGGTATGCATGTACATTGCTTTTCAAAGGACTTTGAACGGAAACAGAGTGGTCAGTTCTTTTTGTGCCTCACTTGTGCTGCATTGTTTTGTTTTTAAATTCTGATAATGTTGCTCACTTGTAAAAAATAATAAATAATATCAAAGCAATAATATCATGACATTTAACAGATAATTATCTTTATCAAATTTTTTCTGAATTAATGTATGTTTTAAATATTTCGAAAATGTTAAGGATCAAATAGAACACTTTAAAATGTCAAAATTCAAATTACATTCTAACAAGAATATTGAAGTTCAAAATGCATTTTTTTCCCGTTTAAATTGAGCATTGACATTCTAAAAATATTCTATGTAAACCTTCAGTAGATGAAAAATATAACAAAATACAATATCAACAATCTTTTACCGCATCATTGATGATGTGGTAATAATATATTACTTTTTACATATATTTTTATCTCATAATACCATCAGTACTCTACAAGATTTACTACTCTTTTAAAAAGTACCTAAAATTAAATAATTAAATAATAAATCTTACTAATTTTAATTGTCCTTCTAGCATCCCTCCCCAACCCTCTTTGATCTCTCAAAATTAGGGCTATATTCATATCCCTATATACAATTCTCTGCTCCCTTCTCTAGTAATTAAGGGCTGAGTTGGGCTTGGGATAAGAGACTTGAGCCTTAGCCCGATCTAGCTCAGAGCTCAATTTGGCCTCTTGCCTTTTCTTAATTAAAAATAAATAATTTATAAACTACAAAATTGTTTAAATTTTTTATAACATATTTTATTGTCCAAAAACTCATTTTCATTTAAAATTCAGTATGTACCATTTCATATAAAAAAGTATTTTGTATTTTATTACTTTTTCTAATGAAGTCTATTATTATATGGCGTGAGTTCAATTTTTAAACATAGTCTTAATTGTTCTAAATTACTTATTTTCTTTCAAATTATGTCATTTCTAATAAAAGTTCATTTTAATTTCATTTTTATTAAATTAAATTTGTTAAGTCCAATGTCTCACTTTTGACAAAAATAATTAAAATCTATTTTTTGAAAATTTTAAATTAATTTCACTTTAAATTATTATCTCTTTGTTCACTAATCACAATTAAAAAGGGTTGTCTTAGTGTACAAGACTCCTTGCTTTGCAAGAGTCAGAGGAGAGACATCACTAATCACTATTTTCTTATCTAAATCTCACAACAAAATGGTGTTTGAGTAATTCAAAATATTTAAAAAATCAATTCTTGAGTTTGCGTATGCCACAAATATCATAGTAATATTATGTAAATTATTTTATTATCAAAATAACATAATATCATTATGTTAATATTATCCTAATGGAAAAAATATTATCAATTATAGCTTAAGAGTGGAGACTAAAGTTGAATAAAAATGCAGACATAAAGCACACAAGTAAAGATTTATATCTTCAATTGCAAAAAATCAAAGCAAACATATGAAAGAATAGTAAATCAAGAAGTAAAGATTAACTCGTAGTAAAGGAAAAGGGATAGCTACACATTATAATCAAGATCATCAATAGTTCACACAACTTCATGCACATGTAGAAACATCAAACTTTATTATTTAAATTATACCTAATTATGCAATAATTGTGTATTAAATGAATATTCAACATATGATAATCAACAATTTAATATTTTTCTGAAGAAATTTTTAGTTGGAAGATTGGTATCCATACTTGTACCTATATCAATATAAAAATATAATATAATATATAAATTTTTTATAATGTTCTTTCAAGTTGAGAAAAGTACTTATATTACACTACCATTGTGTGGATACATTGGGATTGTTACTAAAGATTAAACTTCTGGAGTGTTCCACTGTATGACACGAAGAGGGTGTATATAAGGTAACACCCCCAACTGCAAATATGAAGGTCATTACCTTAGTCTCCAAGCACCAAATTTAGTCATTCCTTCTTCTCTTGGCTCTGCATATTTATATCGAACTTGGAATCTAACACCTAGTCCTTCTATAAGTAGAAGTTAAGCTTATAACTATAGGTAGATAATCATCTTATCACCCTACTTGCCCTCTGATCTACGTAATTGCCTTTGACCATCAAATTCATATTTCTATAGTGGATTCTAAGTCTAAGGGGTATAAGAACTGAGGAGAATCAGTCACTAGATAATATCTCTATCTTCTCCCAATTATCAGAAGAGTTGTCTTCACGATAGTTCAAGAAGTTACAGTAGAGCTTTAGTATAGTGAACTTTAGACTGGTTAAGGAAACTAATTTTATCCTAGATAAAACCTAATTCTAGGACCTCATAGGAATGTCCATCTGGTTAATTCTCTAATCTATTTAATTCTTTTTTTATGTTAACCTATTAGAGTTACTAAGGGTAAGCATCAAAAGCACTTGTTTAAATATATAGATCCTTTCTTAACAGGGCGATTAGTTCAAACTTTCCTCAAGTTATTAACTAGTTTGTAATTCATGATACATCTACAAATGAATTGAATGTATCTATTCCCCTTATGCATATGGTTCTAATCATATGAGGGAAGATATTTTCCTCTAGAATTTAATTGCATAGGTCCTATCTCAACATCATTTAAGAAATAGCACCCAAATGAGCCTTATTAGCCAAAATAATATCTCTAATCCAGATAATTATCTTAGTTTCTAATCGTGTGTTTTCATGTCTAGAACTTTATGTAGTATGATATTTTTTCACACCAAATGATGTAAGTGCAACATATAAATGCTATTTTTAGTAAACATGCGTCTTGCTCATGCTCCTCACGTTTGAACTAGCCTATTGAATTATATTCAAACATTCTCATTCCCTACAGTAGAGCTACAATAGGTGTTGTATCATAGACCAAATGGATTGAGTTTAGGAACATTGAAAAAGAGATGAGAAATACTTTTGGGACAAGTTGGCATAGTAAGTACTAGCCATCCAATGAAAGAGGCTTTAGGAATAGGAGAATTTGCCCAAATGAGATCAAATCAATAAAATTTCGTGAAGTCGGGCCTAAATAACTCCACACAAGATTTGTTGGAAAATCTTTAAAATGGTTCCCTTATCCAACCTTATCATCATCATTAGGATTTGACAAAGAAGGTAAGCTTTAAATTAGATAAGTTGAGCCTCTAAAATTACAATTCCACTTCCCTCTTGAAATAATATTTTATAACATATTTTATTATCCAAAAACTCATTTTCATTTAAAAGTCAATATGTGTCATTTCATATAAAAAGTATTTTGTATCTTATTACTTTTTCTAATGAAGTCTAATATTATACGACGTCAGTTCAATTTTTAAACATAGTCTTAAATCTTCTAAATTAGTTATTTTCTTTCAAATTATGTCATTTCTAATAAAAATTCATATTTATTTCATTTTTATTAGATTAAATTTGTTAAGTCCAATGTCTCACTTTTGACAAAAATAACTAAAATCTATTTGTTAAAATTTTAAATTAATGTCATTTTATATTATTATCTCTTTGTTCACTAATCACTATTAAAAAGGGTTGTCTTAATGCACAAGGCTCCTCATTTTGTAAGAGTCAAAGGAGAGACATCACTGATCACTATTCTCTTATCTAATCTAACAACAAGATGGTGTTTAATTAATTCAAAATATTTAAAAAATATAAATTCTTGAGTATGCATATGTCACAAATAGCATAGTAATATTATGTAAATTCTTTTATTATCAACATAACATAATATCGTTATGCTAATATTATCCGAATGGAAAAAAACGGAAAAAGTTTTTAAAAAATCAATTATAGCTTAAGAGTGGAGACTAAAGTTGAATAAAAATGCAGAGATAATATTATAGAGTATTTTTCATTAACCTACATAAAGCACATAAGTAAAGATTTATATCTTCAATCGCAAAATATCAAAGCAAACATATGAGAGAATAGTAAATCAAAAAGTAAAGATTAAATTGCAGTAAAGGAAAAGGGATAGCTACTTGTTATAATCAAGATCATCAATAATTTGCAAAATTTCATATACATGTAGAAACATCAAACTTAATTATTTAAATTATACCTAATTATGCAATAATTGTGTATTAAATGAATATTCAACATATGATAATCAACAATTTAATATGGAAGATTGCTATCCATACTTGTACCTATATCAATATAAAAATATAATATAATATATAAAATTTTTTATAATGTTCTTTCAAGTTGAGAAAAGTACTTATATTACACTACCATTATGTGGATACATTGAGATTGTTACTAAAGATTAAACTTCTGGAGTATTCCACTGCATGACACGAAGAGAGTGTAGACAAGGTAACACCGCCAATTGCAAATATGAAGGTCATTACCTTAGTCTCCAAGCACCAAATTTAGTCATTCCTTCTTCTCGTGACTTTGCATATTTATATTGAACTTGAATCTAACACCTAGTCCTTATATAGGTAGAAGTTAAGCTTATAGCCATGGGTAGATGATCATTTTGTCAACTTACTTGCCCACTGATCTAGGTAATTGCCTTCAGCCATCAAATTCATATTTCTAAAGTGGATTCTAAGTCTAAGGGATATAAGAACTGAGGAGAATCAGCCACTAGTTAGTATTTCTATCTTCTCCCAATTATCGGAAGAGTTGTCTTCACAACAGTTCTAGAAGTTACAACAAAGCTTTAGTATAGTGAACTTTAGACTGGTTAAGGAAACTAATTTTATCCTAGCTATAACCCAATTCTAGGACCGTATAGAGGTGTCCATCTAGTTAATTATCTAACCTATTTAATTCTTCTTTTATGTTACCCTATTAGAGTTACTAAGGGTAAGAATCAAAGGCGCTTATTTAAATATATAGATCCTTTCAACAAGGCTATTAGCTCAAACTTTCCTCAATTTATCAACTGGTTTGTAATTCATGATAGCTCTAAAAATGAATTGAATGTATCTATTTCCCTTATGCATATGGTTCTAATCCTATGAGGGAAGATATTTCCCTCTAGAATTTAATTGCATAGGTCCTATCTCAACATCATTTAAGAAATAGCCTCAAATGAGCCTTATTAGCCAAAATGATATCTCTAATCTAGATAATTATCTTAGTTTCTAATCATGTGTGTCTATATCTAGAACTTTGAGTAGTATGATATTTCTTTCACCCCAAATGGTGTAAGTGCAACATATAAATACTACTTTTAGTAAGCATGCATCTTGCTCATGCTCCTAACATTTGAACTAGCCCATTGAATTATATTCAACCATTCTCATTCCCTATAGTAGAGTTATAATAGGTGTTGTATCATAGACCAAATGGCTTGAGTTTGGGAACATTGAAAAAGAGATAAGAAACACTTTTGGGACAAGTTGGCATAGTAAGTACTAGCCATCCAATGAAAGAGGCTGTAGGAATAAGAGAATTTGCCCAAATGAGATCAATCCAATAAAATTTCATAGAGTCGAGCCTAAATAACTCCACACAAGGTTTGTTAGAAAATCTTTGAGATGGTTCCCTTATCCAACCTTATCATCATAATTAGGATTTGACAAAGAAGGTGGGTTTAAATTAGATAAGTTGAGCCTCTAAAGTTACAGTTCCACTTCCCTCTTGAAATAATATGACTAACTTTAGCATTAAAAGGAATCCTCAATCTAAGAGCATTTAAGTTCTTCCTTAAATGTAAAGCCCATAAACTACATAAATTGTCAAACCAGAACCAAGATTGTTTGCCATTACTTATTAAGTTCTTAAAAGAAGAGTGTAATTTATCTCTCAGCCTCACATTTGAATCAAACACCAAGAATGGTCTTTGTTGACTTTCAACTGCTAAAAATTACATTTGAACAAGTAGTACTTTTGGATTTACTATGCTCAGAGCTCTTCCTTTCCATTGAAAAGCCTATAATTCTATATTCATATAAAATTTGAATTTATAGCTTGCATAGGGATAAGGACTAAGCATCTTTCCTACTTTGGTAGGCATAAATCCTGCCACTTTTTCTTGGCCCCTTTAAAATTCTAAATTTTATTTAACCAAAGAAAGTTTTTTACTATCTTATTAAACTCTTTGGTAACTCTTATTGGAAGAATTAAATTATCAAACTCTTTGGTAACTCTTCTTAGAAGAAGTAAATTCTCAAAATCTTTGGTAACTCTTTTTGGAAGAACAAAATGGGTACTCCAATGGATGTGAATATTCCTTACAATAATAGTAAGAAAATATAGCTTGTCGGCTCAAGATAAGAATTTATTCTACTAGGAGTTAATTACACTTCTCACTGTCACAAAAAAAGGAATACAATTTAAGTACCTTAGATTTTTAGTAGTAATAGGGACCAAGGGAGCTTAAAGTATACTCAACCTGAAGATAGAGATAAGAAGTTTGCACTGTCAGTGTTTGAAGAAACATATAACATACCCTTTATTGATTCTTAAGCCTGAAAGCTTAGAGAAGAAGTTTAAGAAGTTAATAAATATCTTAAGGAGCCTAAATCCACACCCCATAACAACATAAGATCATCTGTAAAAGCTAGGTGATAAATTTTTAGTTCCCTAGTTTATAATGAAACATAAAACCTCTAATGGTATCAATCTTGTGAGAAATTAAGCTTAACAGAACTTCAATAGCCTAGGTGAATATGTAAGGGGATAAGGGGTCCCTTTGCCTAATACCCTTAGCTTTGTTAAATGTTATAGTAGGAGAACCATTCATCAAACCGTGGAAGAGGTAAAAGAAATACAAGCATGAATCCACTCAACATAAAAAGTATCAGGAAATTTAAATACTTAGAGGCATTGAATTATAAATTCCCAATCTATAAATTCAAAGGCTTTTCTAAAGTTAATTTTTGTTACACAACTTCTATTCGAGGCCTTAGCATCATAATCTTTGAATAACTCCCGAACCGATGAGATGTTATCTCCATATAATCTTTTAAAGATAAAAACTAGTTAATCGGGTTAGCAATAGTCTTAGGAATTTCTTCAACCTAGAAGGAAGAAGTTTTGAGATCACTTTATATACAGTATTATAAAATGAGATGGGCTTGTAGTATTTCAAAGAATTAGGGTTCTTTGTCTTAGGTATAAGACAAAGATGAGTTATATTTAACTCATTAAGCATTTTCTTACTCCTGAAAAATCCCTATACAATGACGATCACATACTCTCCTGTAATACTTCGTATCCACTAAAAAAATGGAATTAAAACCATTTGGCCCCAAGGACTTATAATGTTTCAAATTAAATAAAGCCTCCTTAATATCCTAAGAGTTGAAAGGCTATCTTCTTTCTATACCTGATTTATTCCATAAGAAATGAAAGTCTTTAAACTAAGTGGCTATCATTGCTTTGACCAAGAAAATTCTTATAATAACTAAAAGTCATCTCATTGATTTTTCCTTTATCATTGCATTAAAGCCCTTCCTCATCCACTAATTTTGAGATTGTATTTTTATTTTTTTAAGCTAGAATTATGTTGTAGAAAAATTTGGAATTATTATCCACTTCATTGACCCAATGGACCCTAGCCTTTGACTTACACAGTCACTACACATGGCTGTGTAAGTCCAAGGTTGCTTCAAATCTTCTATTCTATATCACAATGTCACCTGAATTCTTCTCCTTATAGAGTCTATGAAGGCAATTGTCACCTAAAAATACATTTGAAGAAGAATGAGTATCACAAATATTGTAAGAATCTCAAATACCAAGCAAAACACACTAAATATAGGTATGAAAATATAATCAATTAATTGTTTATCAGCCGTCTGTCTAAAGAAAGAGTTATAAAACTGGAGCACCTGATTATAAAGATCTAGAGCCTTGTATTCTTGGAAATTTAGATCCTTGTTAAGGGGATCCATATAGAATTCTTGTTGAATATTCCTCTGTGCATCCTTTATTGATTAAAGGTATACACCAATATCACCATACACCTTATGTCAAAGTACTTTTGAGCCTACGTTAACTACTTTAAGTTTCCTTATTAAGTGAAATCCTAGAATCCTTGTATCCTATGTCCTAACTTGATAATCTCCTCAAAACCATCAACTTAATCCAAATTATTATAAAATAAAAATGGGGCTTCAGGATATAAGGAATAATTTATGTTTAATACATCAATAGTAAAGTGATCTGACATAAAAGGGGCACCAAATCTAGCAAAACAATCTAAGAAATACCTCATCCAATATTTATTTAAGAATGCTTGGTCTAGATTTTTCCTAATACACCATTCTCCGTGTTAATTATTGCTCTAGGTATAAAAATGTCCTATCAAACTTATATCTAAAGCACCAATTTGATTTACATCTTGGTTTAGCTCCTCAGTAAGGTTCTTATAATTGACTCTATCTCCCTTAGCCTCATTGTTATGAAGGACATAATTGAAGTCCCTATAATTAACCAAGAACCCTTAGTCCTCCCATGGATGTTATGAAGGTCTTCCCTAAAAAGGGCCCTTTTATAGACAAAATTAGTAGCATAAGCAATTTAAACATCAAAAGATTTATTTAACCATTCAAAACAACTAGTGAAATGGATTAGATGGTCAAAGAAGACTAGGTTACTAATATGTATAAGAGAGAAATCAAAGCCACTTCTATCTTTCCATTAAAGTGGTAGGAATGATTTGAGATGATTGTCTAATGTGCTCCAAAAATCTTATACTTTCCATAAGCTTATCATCTTTTATTTTGGTTTCCAAAATTCCTAAAAGAATAAGCTTCTTCTCTAGGATGACATCTTTAGTAGCTTATTATTTAAGGGGTTGCTATACTGGCTAAAATTTTGCATAAAAAAAAGACATTAACTTATAGGTAAAGGGCTTCCATTCTTAGATTAATTCTTTTTTTTTCAAATGCTATGATAACAAATTTATGGAGACAGCTATTGAAGTGATTCAAAATTAAGAAAAGAAATATCAATATTAAAGGAGGTAATTAAAATAAGTATTCCTAAAAAACAACTACTAAAATAAGCACAACCAGGGAGTTTGAGGAGCAAATGAAGTTCATGAATAAAGACATACATTTTTGAGAAAAAAGAAAAAAGGGTTGAAGTTTGTGTTAATGAATATTGAAATAGGATTTAGTGTTCCGGCGATACTTGTTATTTTTAACTATGTTGTGGGAAAATGGCATTAAATTGCAATATTAAATATTAAACTTTACTTATATGGAATGTAATGATTGTGCACTTGATTATTATATTGCAATGATTATGTTGAGCAAGCATTTGCCATATGATCACCTATAAATATCAAGTAATCAATATATGGATACAAATTCATTTACAATAGTTACAAACACGATAATATCTATAATATATTAATCATCAATATATTATTGATATTCTCGTGATTGGGATTTATATCTACATGTAGGCAAAGGTTATGCCAATAAGAGAAAACTAACATCACATACATAAAAATTCATTGGCACATATGCCAACAATGTTATTCTAATAACACATACATAGAAAAGTTATTTAATATTATTTCCCTCATTTACATTTAACTAGGAAATTTGTTCTTTTGATGATTATGCTAATGATGCTTTCTTTTTGTTTGATTCAGCTTGTAATTATTGTGAAGTAATGTTAAATTGTCATTTAAATCATATAATCCTTAATTCAAATAATGAATTTATATAAGTCAATATCTCCAAACTTTCTTTTACCAACCTCGTAACAAACATGGACATAATTGATTTGAATTAATTCTTAATAATTTAATGAATGATGTCATTTATGAAACTTATAATATTGCTTTGTTGACTCGGTATAATAATATTGTCAACTTTTTTTGCACTGCTAACATATATTAATCAATAGAAACACATTCTTCAGTTATTATAACTAATATAAATTGGTAAAAACTAAAGGATTATATAATGTGAAGATGCCTCTATGATAACCTAATAAACATTAATTATCAAAATTTCTGTAAATGATTCATATGATTAGAAAAAGTTTTTTATACCTACGAAGATGCCTTAATATGTAATATTGAGCCCTCTTTTGTCACATTTTCTAGAGTTATGGCTAAAATGATCACATTCTTACATTTCTACACTTATCCTTTTTGAGACAAGTTGTTTGAATATTTTAATTTCTTAAGCTCAGTTGGTCACCTTATTATTACAATTTTAGGTCAGGAAGATTCTTTTAGTTGGAGGACGTATCACCTCCAAATTAGTTAAAGCCCCAAAACTTTTATTTGCTATAGATTGTAACATATAGTTATAAAAACTCAGGAACCAACCCTTCTCATAGCAACAATCTACAAATGTTTGAACCCTTTGTTTGAATGATGGATTGCACTTATCCACATGTTGGTAAGGTTATTCATATAGGTCCAACCTCTCCTTAGGATATTCAAATAATGTTGAAGCACATCCAGGCTTCATTTTTTTCAGCCTCTTAAACTGCTTGTTAAAATCTTCTACATAAGTGGACCATGCATAATTCCAAAACTACTTTTTAGGGTCCTTTCCCCTTTGTTTACTATGCCAATTATGGAATATCTATCTATCATACATTCGATGAGTTGCATTTGTTAAATTATCGTCTACTTCTCTAACTAATCCATAATCCAATTAAAAAATATTAGTTAATATTTAATAATATAATCTAATCGTCATCTTTGTGGGATTGATCCGTACTTATTGGTACTAGCTATAACTACATCGTGCACTTTTGATTAATTCATAATTGACTAAGTTTAGTTCAATCAAGTACCCATCACTTTGATTATTCTTCTAGGTGAAGAAAAATCCTCCAAATGGAAGATCCAAGAATTGCATATCATCTAAGAAATTCTTGAGATCATAACAAGGAATGCTTACAAATCTCTCATCTTCAGATTCATCAAGATTAATGATTGAGTTGAAATCCCCTACAATTAACCATAGGATATTGATGCCCTTCGCAATCTCTCTGAGAGTATTGCATAAAGCCAATCTTTGATAACCAGTGTTGTGAGAATAAATGAATGAGATATAAACCACTGAACTTATTATCTACCTTCATGTGCATAGTCTGGTTAGTTTTAGTTTCCACAGATTCTTGAACTATAGAGCTATCAAAACACAATAATTCTACCATTGGGAAGTTGAGAATGATTAGAGACCTATTGCTAATTTTAAGGAAGTAAATTGATGAGATTACACTTTTCATGCTTCATTCTAGTTTCCAAAAGACCTGCAATAATTACTTTATTATCCAACATTTGATCCTTGAACAAAAAAATTTTATGAGATGCATTTGCAGCTCTAATATTCGAAGTAATACTATCATTTGTAAGAATCCCATGTAAGGGATTTCTTTTTTTTGTTGGATCTTCTTCTGCTAACTGGTTCGAATTCAGTTTTATTGCCATTTTCTCCATCTATATTTTCCAAGGATTCATAAATAGAGATGTTTATGTCATTCCTTTCCTTCTATTATCTCACCTATTTCCCCTTTGGAGTGCTAATTACTATCTCAATTGAAGACTTGTGATCTTGATTGGTTTTAGGCAATGTGTGTTCAGGATCCTTAGAATTGGGCTCCTCTACAATAGTTTCTATCATTTCATATAATTCTCTTGTCTTAAAAACTCTACTGGTCGGCCTCCATATCTTCTTCTTGTCTAAGTTAGGCCTCTATGCATATCTGACTCTAACAATATCCTCAGTGGGTTGCATCTACTCATTGAGTCTAATGATGGGATTTTTCTTGGGTAAACTTGCTAGATCATTAACAGGATGCAAATTCTAACATAGTTGATTCTTTGGATTTCATAAATGGCTTAGACCATACATATTAGTTTACCAATAAAACTAGCTAAGTTACTGAGACCATAGGTGGTTTAATATTCAAGAGGTACTTCATGGATGCAAATCCAGATAGGAATTTGCTCATGTTTGATGTATTCTATGTTCAGTCATAGCCTCCACATTTGTAGGAGAATTGGTTTGTTATACACGTGATAAAGGCCAGCCTCCAGAATCTACTTTACGTTCTCTAAATGACTGAACTTAAACAGAAACACATAATCATAACTCACCAAAACCTCCTATAGACCATGCTTTCTCTATTTGCTAAATTCCCATTCTTTCATAACAGGAAATGTGACTCTTTTATCAAAAAAGAAACCAACAATGGTAGCATTCCATCTTTTTTGCACCAGCCTTGAGTGTCTCTAAAGGAGGAGACACTATTATGCTTTCTGCAGCATCACTTAAGGGATAGTAGTAGAGTTTAGTTTCAAGGATGTTATCTCCAACTACTTCCATCCAAGACCTTTTGATGATGGTTCCAAAAGTGTGGGGTTCAGAATGAGGGGCAATTAAGGTGGAGGAATCATCCTAGATGTTAGAATCAAGAAGCAGGAAAGAGCTTATTTTCAGAATGGAAGGTTAATATCCACTAAAAAAAACTAGTTGAATAAAGAGCTGCCAGGAGATCTTAACAGAAGAGATTGGAGCTTAAGCAAGAAAAGGAAGTTGATTGGAGGTAGAAGAGCGAATAAGGAAGGATTAGAAAGGTGTAGAACACCATTATAAAGAAGAGACGGTAGGAAGAGGAGAAGCTACAGTAACAGGAATTACATCGCAGAGAGTTCTCCTAACTGTCTTGTTTCTACAGTGAGAATAAAAAAAGGCTTCATATTTTAAATGGTACAAAGATACTTTTCTTAAAAGAATCATGCATAAAAATAATCTAATCAACCCTTTTGAAAAAAGGAGTTCCTTATAAGACTTCTCACTCTTCTAGGAAAAAAAAGTTGAGATAGAATATGAAAAAAAGTAATGTTCAAGTACCTTATAATAGATCAAAATATAAAGAACTAATTAGTTACACCTAAAAGAAAGGTCTATAGTTAAAATATATAATTATGAAAACAATTAAAATATGAAATGTTTAAAACTTAAAAAGAGTTAGGACCATTTCATCACTAATTTGACATTTCTTATTATTGTCAAACTTGTAAAGGTTTTAGTAAATTCTTCAAAAAAAATTATATTATCAAAAAATAATCCTTTATAGAAAATAAAGCAACACTATAAACAAAATAAGAAAAAACCGTCACCTCCCAATTTTAGAAACATAACCTACTATAAATAAGGAAATAAGGGTTATATTGCTAAGTATTATAGGATTAATAATAATTTTCAAAATTTATAATTAGATCATAAAATATTAGATAAAGTGCAAGTCTTAATGATTTCAAATAATGAAAATTTTAAAGGACTCTTGGATAATAAGTCTATAAACAAAGCTTTATTATTTAAAGAAACTAATAATAATGAGAACATAATTGATCTGAAGAAGATTAAGAGAAAGAAGTAAAACAAATTAAGAAAAAAATTGTTAATTGATCAATATCTAAGATCACCAATTATAAAACAATAAACTTACTAGCTTATTGATCCTTTTCTTATAACCTAACAAATATTCTAGATAAAGCTAAGAAAAAATCTCGAATCATCCTTTCTAGTTTGTACAAAAAAATTACTATGAATAAACAAGAATTAAGAACCATGAAACAAAAATAAAATGAAGATAGCAAAACAATTTAAGGATTACTTTGACAAATACACTTTAAACCTAAAAAAATCAAAATTTAGGTGAAGAATTAATGAAAATCTTGAACTAAACAATAATAGAAATTACTAAAATATTTCTTATTTATCTTAGATAAATTAACTTCGCAAAAATATTTGATCATAATTACTCTTAAAATAGATGAAGATTGATACTAGCATATTAAAATTGTATAAAATAAGAAATATTTCCTATATAATTATTATGAAAAAGTAAAGAGAGGTTAAAGTCACCAATAATTCAAAATTTAAAATCAATTATAAAATTGATGCTTACCTATATGTTAGTGAATTTAAGTAAAAACCTCTTTCCTATTATTGAAGACATTCATCTTACAATAATTTTAAGAACTTCCTTTACAAAACTTATTATCCCTAAATAGAAAACCATGACAGTATTTCAACAAACATAAACAAATACAAGTTATGTCTTCCTTTTAAAGAAAAGCTAATAACTAGTAGTATAAATTTAGGCAAAGCATTCTTTATTTACGAAAATCAACTAAATAATATAACACATGCTAATTAAAAACAATTAAGTTATTTGAAAAATGACATCTTACTAGAAAAATAAAAAATAACTGCAAAATAATAATATTAAGCAAAAAAAGATATGAAAAGAAGAAATTGAAATTCAAGTTTATGCTACTTACATAATGCCTTTTAAAATAGAAAACAATATATTGTTTATTTATCATATGAAAAATATTTTAGCGAAAAACAAATTTCTACAAAGGTTAGGGTAATACCAATGAATAAATAGTTATAAAATCATTGCAAATAAAAAAATTACTCAAGTCTCTTTAGAGTTATGATATCTTTCATGTTAATAAAATTCTAACCAATAAATAGGATTCCCTAGGTTAGTAATAAATTATAAACCTCTTAATAAGGCGCTATGATGGATAAGATATCCTATATTTGCTTCAAAAATTACATAATTCTCATATGTTCAAATTTTAATATGAAGTAGTAAATTTGGCTAATCAAGTAGATTCAAAAGAAAGGTATAAAACTGTTTTGACTATTCCATTTGAAAATTTTGATTGCAATGCTATGCACTTTAGTTTAAAATATTCTCCATTTGAATTTCAAAAGATACATATATATTACATAATTCAAATTGTAGTTAGAAAAAAAATATATATATAAATGATACCCTGGTATTTTCTTCTTCTATAAAACAATATTTTAAGCATCTTAAAACCTTTATTTATAGGACAAATTATAATAGACCTTTTGTGATTTAGATATGTTTCACTTTAGTCACTAACTTTTATAAACTATCGTTTACCTCATTAAGGTTATGTTTATATATCACTTGTACCCCTTGAATGTCAAAACAACGTTGTATTACTTGTGTAGGTCTTATATGGCACAACACAAACACAAATAGTACTATGTAATTCTTCTATTATCCATTAGCAATAAAGGATGATGCCAAAGAGTACGTAAGGTATCAAATATAACCTACAAAAGTAAATGATAGTTTTAAAGATCAAATAAACTAAAGTGAAGAAAATCCAATTCACAAACAAGTTGGGTGTAGTTAACCCATATTTATATTACCAAAAAGAATCAGCTTAATCTTTTTCTAAACAAAAATTAGAGTTTTAGGACATTATATCCAATAAGGTACAATAACACTAACAGAAAGAACTCTAGAGCTTGCACACATATTTCTTAACCAAATATTAAACAAAAATATTTCTTTTTGTTTGCAACTTTAACCACAGATGTTTGTAACACTAATTTTTTGAAATACTTTCAAATTAATTCTTCTCTTTCTAGCTTAAAACTTTAACAAGGGAATTAATTACCACCTCTTATTAATCAACATGCACTAGCTGTGCCACTAACCACTACTTACATAAGAAAAACTAACAAACATGAAATTAGGAACAATAAAATAGAAATACAGATGTAGTTGGAAATAAGAGGATCTACGTCAACTCTTTAACATTCCATCTGGACTCCATATCTGTGGTACACCTGTTCCTTGAAGCGTCTATTCTTGGAGTTTGCTCATAACATCACTTCTCCCATTAAAATTGCACTTGTCCTCAAGCACAAAGGAAGGAAAGAGGGACTGAAGGAAACTCACATCCTCTTAAGAAGCTTAGTAGGTGAAAGGCCCTCCCAATTGTCAAAATTTGCTTGAGAGTGGGAATAAAGTTCTCCTTTTGAGAGGTTGGAAGGATTTGAGGCAAGAGATATCAAAAACTAGGTATAATTTGAGCTAGAAGGAAGGTCTAATTTGTAGGCTACTATTCCAACTGAAGCAAGGATATGAAAGGTCCACAATAATGGTGGGAGAGTTTAGTGTGCCTTTGTTCAGAGAGACTAAGCTGACAATGAGGCTGCAGCTTTAGAAGCACTAAATCCCCTACTTTTTATTGAACCTTCCTATGCTTAGCATCATTAGTTGCCTTCATAAAGTGCTGAGCTTGGAGGAGTCGGTCACAAAGATCCTTGAGCTCTAAATCACCAGTTTTCAGCTCCTAGTCTACGACTTCTAGCTTAGCCAACTCCAAACAATAAGAAAGTATAGTGGCAGGAGAGCACCCACACACTACTTCAAAGGGTGTGGCTTTTAGAGATGAATGGTAACTTGTGTTATAACAATTTTCAGCCCAAGATAACCATCGATTCCAGTGATAAAGCTAATCACTCTCAATGGTACAATTTACCACTTCAGTCTTCCCATATCTTTGTAGATGATAAGCTAAATTAAAGGCAAGCTTTGATTCACTTATATGAAATAACTCAATCCAAAAAGAACTTGTAAATGTAACATCTCGGTCACTCATGATAGTTTTTGGCAAACCATGTAGCTTGAAAATGTGATCAAAAAATAATCGAGCGATGGTCACTGCAGTATATGGATGGGACAGAGGAAAAAGATGTGCATACTTGAAAAAAGGTCAACCATAACTGATAAGACATTTTTCCCTTAAGAGGTGGGCAACCCTTTTATAATGTCCATGGAGATGTCTGACCAGAATTGTAGTAGAACAAGTAGAAGCTATAGAAGTCCATTAGGGGGTAAGTGTTCAATTTTGTGGCATTGGCTGATGGAACAATTTTACACATAAGATCAAACAGAGGACTTCATACCTTTCTAGTAGAATCTTGATCTATGTGATGATGAGTTGTCTAGTATCCTTCATGGCTACTATTGTATACAACTGATAAAATGGAGGTGACAAGATGAGTCTAAAGTAAGTAAACTCTACAATTGAAAAAAATTGCCCTCTTTGTATTTCCAAGGTCCTATCGCCTCTCCTTGTTGGATCTTTTGGATGAGTTGCTACAAGGGAGCGGATTGTGAATTTCCTTTTGGATGGAGCCAAAAGGGTTAGTAGAGACATCAAAACTGTTGCAAAGGCTAGTTAATCTTCCAAGAGACGGGACAAAAAATCTGCTACCTTATTATACTTGTCAGCTCAATATTCCATGGAGAAATCAAAACCCATTAATTTACTGAAGCAATGCTATTTAGGTAATGATACGTTGTTCCATCAAATATTTAAGGCTATAGTCATCAGTTTTAGGTAAAAACTTTTGTCCCCATAAATAAACACATCAATAACATACCGCTTTTTGCCAATACAATAAGTTCTTTATCATAAGTTGGTAAGCCTTTGTGGCAAGAAGCAAGTGATCTCCTAAAATAAGCTATCAACTAGCCATCTTGATGCAGTATTGCGACCATCCCAGATTCTAAAGCATCACACTGTAATATAAATAGTTTAGTAAAGTCAAGGAATGTTAAGATTGGAATGTGAGACATAGACACCTTCAATTATTCAAAAGCATTGGAAGCCTTCTCAATCTATATAAAGGAATTCTTGTGTTAAGGGGCCTGCAATTGTGCCATAATCTTGAACAAATTTCCTATAGTAACCAGCGAGTCCCAAGAATCCCCGTAGGCCTTTCACTATACATGGTTTGGGCCACTCCATCATAGTTGTTATTTTAATTTGATCTACTGCCACCCTTCCTCCAAGATGATTTGGCCCAAATATGAAACTTGCTTATGTTTAATAAGGCATTTGGATATCTTTAGGAAGAGCAGGTGATCTCTAAATAGACTCAAGACGACTCGAAGATGTGAGAGGTGATTTGCCCATGATTTACTGTAGACAAGAATATCATCAAAAAATACGAGAATGAATAACATCAAATAAAGTCTTAATACCTCATTCATCAAAGCTTGGAAGGTGTTAGGAGCATTGGTGAGGTTCAAGAGCATGACCAAGAATTCAAAGTGCCAATGGTAAGTGCAGAATGCAAATTTCTCTACATTTGAAGGGCACATTCTAATTTGATGGTAGCTGATAGATACGTAATTAATCATTATTTTTCTTGATAATTATACTTCTATCATATATTTGGTACTTAATTCGCTCCAAGTATGTTTGCAGAGTATAATTGCCTTCACGGACTTGAAGGATAAGAAGTCGAAAGAAAACACAACATAAAAAGAAGATTCGAAGCATAGAAGAGATGCACAGGTGTGCAACAAGTCGTGCACTTTTCTTAGGCTATGCAGCTTTGCGAGATATAGAGAATATAGGTTTTGCACGGTTTGATGCACAGTCGTGCATCAGCGTGTACGTTAACCAAATCCCTATAATTTACTATAAAAAGATGTTTTGGAGGCAAATAGGAGGAGCATACATTAGGAGGCAATTCCAGACATGGAGATCATTCTCAAGAGGTGATTTGGTTCAGAGAAGTGGAAAACAAGAAGAAATCATTGAAAGATTCATCAGAATACAAGATCAAAACTCTACCTTGTAAGAACATTCCATAAAATTGAAATGGAGATTTAAAATTATGAACCCTCTATTTTCTATTCATTTTTTTTCATTTTATATTGATTTTGTGTTCTATCATGTGTAACTAATTGTCTTGTTAGTATTTATGATAGATAAACCCTATATTGATCCTTTAATATGATTTGATTCTTTTATTAATGCAATTAGTTTGATTGATATATTGTGATCTGATTATGTGTTTTATTTATGTTCTAATAGATCCAAAAATTAAATCATAACTTGATTTCATACATAGATATTGAGAAATCTTTTTTATGAATATATCTACCATAATTGGAAGGAATGGATTGCAACCTTAGAGATAGGATGACATAAATCTTCCATATTAGGGTCAAACCCAATAGAGGGATTCACAAATCGGTAAAGCAATCCTATAAACTTTAACCTGAGTAATTCAGTTGAAAACCTTATGATTAGTTATTAGTAGACTCAACTTCAGCTATTAGCATACCATACGAGTCTCCATGGTCCAATAAATTAACAAAATGATTGCTCGATAAATCTATTAAGGGTTTAAGGGGATTTGAAACCTAGATACTAACCTTCGAACATCGATAGTTTACTAAGTGTTTCCATTTATTTTACTACCAGCATCTCCCTGCTGCCCTTCTACTCATATAGTCGCCAGTTCTCGTGGGAGTTCTTCGATATGATTGGAAAGTTCAACTTGATCCCTTTGTCACTCCTCCTAGAGCCTTTGTCGATCCACTTGGTACATTTTGACAAAAGCTTCAAACTATTTTTATAGGCTACTAGATGAATCGCCCATAAGTGTTGGCCCTGATATCAATTTGTTATGGTCCCATACCTCATATCGATTCACAGAGTGATTGACAACAATATCAACCTACGATTCTTAGAGAGAAGAGTATTTTTTTGGGCTTTTTTCTACCTATGTTGAAATTTTAAGGTGGACTTGTTAGGAGAGAATCCACAGATCTCTGTAACACTAAATTTTTAGAAATAGTTTCATATTGATTCTTCTCTATTCCAACTTACAAATTTAACAAGGGAATTAATAAACACCTTCTCTATTTCGGCATCCACTAGTTGTGCCACTACCCACTACTTACATAAATAAGACCAACAAACATGAAATTAAGAACAATAAAATAGTTGGAAACAAGAGGATCCACATTAGCTCCCTAACATTCCATCTAGACTCCACGTTTACAGTGCACCTGTCCCTTGAAAAGTCTATTCCTAGAGCTGCTCATACAAACATAGAAATATAACTAAGCAAAACTAACAATTAATTATCCATATTTCAACAAAGATATTCAAACATAAATAAATGGACAAATTTGCACAAGAACGTAAATATCTTCCTTGGCCATTGAAGAATGACTAGTCCAAAATTCATAACACCTTAAATAAGCAAGTACTGGAAAGAAAAAAAAAAGACAGAAGAATATTTTAATATCACAAAATAATTGTTAAAATTTTAAGTAAAGAAGAAGAGATGGATTTGACCTAAGAGAATGAAGACAACTATTTTGGAATAATCGTAATGATAAGTGGCTCGAGAAATTAAGAAAATGGAAACATGTAAACAAAAACTTATAAAATCTCTATAGATGATAATAAGACAAGTATCCACCAAAAGTTGCATCCTGCAAATACAAAAGCTTCAAACTATTACTATTGGACCTGGTAATATAATAAAATTATAAAACTTACATCAAAATGCCTACAGAAGGGTATTAATTACAAGGAGACATTCCTCTTCCCCCTTCACCTCATTACAAAACCTTCCATATTTTCTTTCCTTTCTCCTACATGTAACTCTCTTTCCATATCTGCAAAACCCACAAAACCTTTCCGTATACTTTCACTCTCTTCTTTTACAAAACTATGTAATCCTCCTTTTTCTAAAAGGACACACAAAATCGTGTTATAAACTTTTCTTTGTTATTACAAAACCCTTATGTTCTTACAAAACTTTGTGTTTCATAATATTTTTTGAAATAAAAAATGTGTTATTTTATTTGATCTTTATTATAATTATTATATCTCATTTATTTTTTTACTACAAATATTTTAATTCGTAGTAAATTAATTTTATCGTCCATTAAATTAAAATATTTCATATACTTCATATTAATAATTTGTAACAAACATACATTTATATTTTTTGTTATTAACAAATTCAAACTAACATTTATATTTTTTGTTATTAACAATTTATAACATCTAATATATATATTTATATTTTATTGTTTGTTGTTGTAAAACATCACTCCCTTACCTTTACTGTTATTTTTATTGTTGCGTTGTTTTTATACCATAACTGTGTTATTAATATTATTAAAATATTTTGTTCATATCAGAGCAAATATACTTTTATTGTGTTTATTAAAACAAGAAATGAATCAATTAACCAAAGAACATTAGACTAGAAGAACTAACCTATAATTTAATATTTTATAGAATATTTATTAATTTTAATTGATTAATAAGTATTATATAAAATATTAAAATTTAATTTATCTCTAATTTTTATCTAATAAATTTTTATCTAATAATTTATTAATTATAAAAATTAAATAAGATTTTATTTCTTTAAGAAAAGAGAAATTATGAAACAAAATAAAAGATTGAAAATGAAAAACATGCGCTCACCAAAATTTTTAACGGCTCCACTTAGACAACATAGTAACTGTTACTCGACCTATGGCTAACCAGTTTTTTATATTCTTTTTCTTTTTATTTTCCACATCTTTAATAACTTCAAGTTATCATGAGAGGCATATCCGCATCGTAGTTCTGTTGAAAATAATTGTTGAGCCACGGTTTGTGAATCCCTTTTTCACTTCAAGCAAACTTTCTATACAAAGACCTCAAATCCTGCGGGTGTCACTCTCACGTTAATTTACTTAACAAATCTATTAATTGCTTTCTTCCCTAATTTCAGTCTACAACGTTTACAGACAACCATGCCAGCGGAAATAAACTGCATAGAAATTGATCGAGGTTCACAAGAAAAAAGTTCATTAACTAAGGACTACTGCCAATTTAATTCAGTACTGTTCAACAGTAATATATACTGCACTTGCTGATACTAAGGGGACATCCACTTTGTAAACAAGTTTAACTTTATGAAAACACATTACTCCGGAACATGTTGGAAGTAACCTATACACGTTTGGGCGGAATGTACTGGACACGCTCATCTTCACATAAGTTCTGCAAGAAGTTCAAATAGAATGCTTAGTTCAAATGAATCATAACCAAAAATATTTGCCTAACATCATCAAAAGACTCCATTCATATTCCGACGATCATCAAAATAATCCATTCGTATTCTAAATAAAATAACTACCTTTTCATTTTTCAAACAGTACGAACTGAATATGAAAATAACACTGTGTACAAGAATATGACACTAATAACACAAGGAGAAAGGGAAAAAAAAATAAAATAAAATTTCTGAATCCTTAAGAAAGTTGGCATAAAGTAATTGATTGATCTTTTTTCCTATCAGTCAACACTAGGACTGAAATATAAATGTCAAAGGACCCTAAATTGGGAAATGCAATAGACAGGAAGACTGAAAACTGACTTCTCCATTGTTAGTGCACTACAGCAATCATAAATGACAGGATAGTATTCATTTGAACAAAAATGTGTAAACTGCAGTTGATATGAAACCCAGACCTGCAAGTCCTCTGGGAGTGCCTCTGATACAGCAAGGGTGTAACAACCAGGCACGAATTTTCCTGTAAAAAATATCAATTTTCAGCAAAGATATTAAATACTCAGATGAAGCGATCTAATGAAAGCACGTCAGAATTATTAAGCCATGGTGCATACGGAAGAATAGATATGATGCAAATGTGCAGGTTTTTTTCCCTTCCTTTTTTGGGTAGAAACTATGATTATATACAATGATGAGTTATAATAAAATGGCTCTTGCAAATGTATACTTATGCAAGAGGATTTAAGGTATAAACTGAGCATTTTTACTTTATGATGTATGTTTATAATTTCGAAGAAACGTGATCTTATGTTTTGATTCCTGAAATATCAATTAATTTCACAAGCATTATCTATTATTCAGATAAACTTTCATATGAGCATCATGGCAAAGTTTAAAAGATAAAATTGGCCTCAAATATTCCATATATCTTGTTTGTCCAATAGCGGCCATGAATCAGTAAGCCTGCTCTGAGGACTATGAATCGCTTTTCAATTAACAACCACATGCATATGCAATCAATCTGATAAGATGACTTCTTTTATTGCAATGAATAGCTACTATGAGCATAAGCAAGACAGTTGATATTTAATAAAAGATGCCAAGTTTGCAAGGAACTAACAGCCACTGAAAGTTCAATTGATTACTACACTTCAACTAGCGTGACTTTGTCTCATTATCATTATCTTACCCAGATTTCAACCTTCAAATAAGGGGCCCAAATCAAATGTGGACACATTGCTCAATCTTTAACCTATTGGGACCATCAAAACATAAATCTCTATAACTGATATCTTGATATTACAAGTCTCATATAATTCAACTACGCCTGAAACCTTAACAATCTGGTGGTCTTTCAATACTCTAACTAGTAATTCGCTCAGGCCTTAGTTTCAGCAACAATTATCCAAGCTCCAAGTAGCATGCATTAATTATGAATGAAACATTCAGTTTTAATTCATATATAATTCAAAAGGGAAAGAACTTGATTTATGATGATATTGGCACAGGCAGCCAACCTTGTCGCTATTTGCTGAAAATGGGTTGTAATTTCACCAAGTGACAAAACATGCTTATAGGTGACATGAATTATACCATCAAACAAGTGCATGGGTTAGAAGCTGAGAGCTTAAGGATAAGAAATAGCAATAAGAATGTAAGATTACTTACCAATTCTCAACCAACGAGCAGCCCAACTTCTAGCTGGATCCATGACAGAGATTATCCTGTGCCAAATATGTTTTAATATTAGGAAATAGAAAAGTAGAAAACTTTTATTGCAGTATCATTTGTCTTGTTAAAGATAAATTAGAAAGATTACCCGTTAAAATTAGGCGTAGTGCAATCAGCAACACGCTCATGATCTTCGTCCATTTTGAAAAGGGGGCAATTCTCGCATCCTGATTCTCTAAACTAAAACCCCCAAAAAAATGAAAAATAAACCGAAGGAAAAGAAAGAGAAAGCAAAAGAGCAAACAAAAGAAAGACAGAGAAGGGTCATGAATTTTCAGTTCGTTCTCAAGCAGATCTGACGGGAATTTGCGAAAAATTCCATCTTCTGAACGGGGGCAAACTTATACACCAAGTTTTTGCAAAACCCTAATTAAACGTCAGAAATCGATGCCTTGTGTAGCGGCGTTGCCGCCATTACAATTTGGGACTGTCCATGAGACATACATTTTCTTAAATCTTCTAAAAAGAAAGGAAGAGAATAAGCACCTGATCATAGGTTTTTACGAGGCGGCAGCGAAGACAGGCCCTAAGTTCATGTCCAAAACTTGTGGGAATTTGTGCTGCTCCTCCGCTTCCCATTCCCTTTTCTTAATCACGCCACAACGAGAGAAAATCCAAGAAAGAGATTTAACAGATAGAGAGAGCTGTTGGCATGTGTTTTTGGTTAATAAACATCCCAATGATTGATATTTTTATTAAAAATAGAGGAGTCACCAGTGTCTCATAAAATTTCTATCGCATTCTCATATCTTCTCGACGAGCAAATGGTCAAAGAAGTCATAATCCTGCATTCGTTATACCTGAAGTTGGTAGTCCTCTGAATGAAGACCCCCGCCGCTCTCCGTAGGCTTTGCAAGTTGTCGAGTTTTTGGCAATGGCAGCGGACAAGTCGTTGAACTTACGCCGCTCTTCGAAACAACAAAATAACTAGGAAGAAGACTAGGCAGTAACAGCCTTGGTATTGGTTTAAGTATCGGAATAAATATGAAATAGAATCGATGTTACGAATATCTTATCGAAATTAGTACCAGATTTGGCTTTGATACGATATTAAAGCGGTATTGGTTAATACTACATACTATTTTAGATAATTTTTTAAATTTATTAAAAATTGTTAAATTTTTAAGAAAATTATAAAATAGTCTATTGTCATATTATATAATTGTATTGTATATTTTTAACCTTGTCTTTAAAAATTAAAATAATAAATAATAATTAAAATTAATATGAAATAACAATAATTTTTAAATATTTCACATATAAATAATAATCACAATTTATATGAAAAAAGATAATCATTATCATACAAATATAAAATTAAGAACAATATAAAGTATTTAAAATATCACGATTTCAATTTTCATTATATAATAAATAATAATTATATCAAAACATCTAATAAAAAGAATAATAAATATCCTTAACTC
>JAOTAY010000002.1:31390634-31403227 GCA_025629805.1 Erythroxylum baracoense | reverse complement strand
CACTTAGAATTTTGTACATCCACAAACTCAACAATCACAAATGTTCCACTAGCTTTATGACTTGGGTAGGACATTTGGTTAAGTTTAAAAGCATAAAATGTGGTTTATACAAAAAGAAAGAATAAAGCTCAAAGGGGTTTATCAAGGGAAAAATCATGTCAATAGGGTAGGTCATTTGGCTAATGTAGCTTATGAAAAACAAAGAATGCCTAATCATATCCATATTAATGCATGTGATAAAAATGTGGTCTCGAATAGAAATTCAACGTAAAATCGAGATGCGCATGTCATTAAGGTCACACATTATCAAAAGACAATGAGACTGATATGGATGTTTCAGTCTAATAAGGCTCAACATTTTACCGCCTTTGTCTACCACTAGTCACTATTCTTCTAAAGATAATGCACATCAACCAATTACAGGAGCAAAAGTACATGCCAAAGTTGTTATGAAATTCTCTAGTCAATTCATTTTCTAGTCATGGTTAAATAATTCTAGAAGCAATAGAAAATGAGCAAATGTTTCTTTGTTTGTTTTATTCTTTCTCTTATTTTGATTGAAAACTTAAAAACAAACAAAAATAAACCAACAAAGAAACACACATGCATACAAAAAATAAATGCAAAAATTTAAAAGCAAAGAAATTTACTTCCCTTAGGTTGCCTCCCAAGAAGTGCCTTTATTTAGGGTCTCTGGCTCGACTCCTTCTTCTCCTCACATGACAAAATTATGATCTTCTGATGGCATATGCTGTTCTTCAACGTGAGGTTATTCGGTATAAGGTCTTGGTTAATAATCGTTCCCATTTAGCTCCTTCACTACCCTCTAACTTTTAATCTTAATTGAGTCTATGCACTCGGGAAATATTTTAAACATCTTGTCACATTTTTCTTCCTCATTTAGTTCCTTTAATTTGCTATGTAAAGGTGAAAAGTTAGTTTCAAAAATAATCATGGACGCAGTACTTACCTCCAAGCTAAATGATATGTCCTTTTCAGCTTTGAGCTCCTTCTCCACTTCTTCTTCTTCACAAGCAATTCATTGAGTATTACACTCAAGATTCTCAAGCTCCTCTTCACTCTGTAAGGTTTTCGTGCTTATATCCATTGTTATGCCTCAGGTTGATATGGTTGCGTCTCTTTGCTTTGTGAAGCTAGGCGATTGATAGCTTCCATCAATTGATCCGCCTAACTTGTCAAATTCTAGATTCTAGAACTTGTTTCCTACTAGAATTGCAATGTTTTAACAATATACACATTAACTAATTATTCTTCCAAGGATATATCTGAGTCTTGATAGGAAGCTTCTAGTATGTACAGGAATTGCTGTGCTTCTTGCAAACTATCATGGAAGTAATTCGACTCATTATCCCATCTATAACAAAAGTTAGGTTGATCAGTCCAAACATTGATATAGGATTGAGAAAACTAACTAGGCTCTTGATGTTAAAATCATTTTTTTGAATAATGGAAACTCAAGGGAAGATGATTTTAACAAGGATCCACCATTACGAATCAGAAGAAGTCATCCTAATGAGAATATAATTGGAAAACTTAGTATAGAAGGAAGATAAAAGAGAGAGAAACGGTAGATTATCAGGAACTTGCGGGACTTATATACTACAATTCTTCATTTAAACCTAAAAATGTGAAAGAAGCCTTACAAGATGAGTTATGGACATTAGCTATGAAAGAAGAATTGACACAATCTGCTTGCAATAATGTTTAGGAATTAGTGCCAGTTCCATCAAATGTGAATGTGATTGGGAAAAAACGGGTATTTCATACTAAAATCAATGATAAGGGCAATGTGACGACAAATAAGGCTAGGATTGAATCTCTTCGTGGGGCATTGAGACTACGTGCTTTACAAATTTGAAGCTTATTGAAGTAAGTACGTAAAAAAGGGGGTTTGAAGGAGTTAACGTCTACACTTTATGAGTTTTAATTTATAATTTTTTACGGTTTAGGTGATTGGTGTGTGTGTGTTGATAGTTGTGTTTTGTAATGTGTTTTAGGGTGTAATTCATTATGTAATTAGTGTGAATTTGAGTGTTGAGTGTGTGGTTATGTGTTAATTATATTAGTTTGTGTGTTTAAGTGTTTTTTATAGGTTAGTTTGAATCTTTGAGCATAATTGTGATATTTTTGAGGCACCTTGATGTGTGTGTAAGTGTTTTAGGGTAAACAGGGAAGAACGACGAAGATTCGAGGAGTTTTGGGTTAAAATCATAGGCCATAATCGTGCACAGCAAGGCCACGATCATGACAGAGAAGGACGAGCAAGCAGGAGCCAGGCCACGATCGTGCACATGGGCCATGATCGTGACAGAAAGTCCCTAAGTCAGGCCAATATCGTGCACAGCAGGCCACGATCATGGCAGGCAGGGCCACGATCTTGCCCTGTGTTGGGCTAACAGAAAAACTTGAGTTTTGAGTGCATTTTCAGACCATTTCAACCCCGAATTTGAGCTAGCACTTACAAAGTATAAATAGAACATAAGAATTCAAAGGGAGCAGCAAGGAGAGAGCCTTGCAAGAACTTTGAGCAGCCACCCAATGAAACCCTAAAAGAGACCTTGAGAGATCAAGAAAGAGATGAAGGAAGAGAGAAGAGGAAGACGACACAGACACGACGTGCTTGCTAGATTAACAAACTTTCCAAAGTCGCGGCCTTCTATCATCCCATCATAGTTTTGGTTCCTATGTATTTCAATTTTATTCAATTATAGAATTGATATAGTTAGTTAATTATAGATTGCATTATGGTTAATGTTTTATACTCACCTTTGGATTATTATTTTTGACTTAATTAAATCTGATTATTTTATGTGTTCATTGAATTAATTGTTATTTATTTCTGCGCTTAATATCTCGATAATAAGCTGAGAGGGTGAATCGAGACAAAATGATTAGTTTGGGCTAACGAGAGTTAGGAAAATTAATATATCTGCAATTAAATCAGGTTAGTAAATCTTATATAGAGAGATCACATTAGGTTTCCAATTGTTTATTAGAGAACTTAAGAACTAATTAGGTTATAGATAGGTTGGTAATTGTAAGATTACAACCTCCCATAATTTGATTAGGGGTTGTACTTTAGTGTTCAATTATAACTTGAGAGAGAGTAGTTGACCCTAGGATTTTCTAAAACTATTAATTCAATAAATCGTAATTGGTTAGATTGTCATTAAGGATAGGTAATTTTTCCTTTCTCTCTTTTGGTAAACTCATTAAGTAGAACTTGGGTGTGTGATTATTGTTCTTAATTGGCTAAATTCTATTACTATTCAATTTTGTATTTAAATTGTTTATTGTCATCGTGATTGTTTTTAATTCCATGTTAATTATTAATCATTATTTTTGTTGATTGATTTGGTTTATTTGGTCCAGTTAATTCTTATGTTTTAAGTTATTGTTTGTTAATTATTATTTAGTAGTGCTTTCGACCTTATATTTAGGACTAGTTAGCCCTCCTCGTGGGATCGATGCTTTAGGTACTTCATGAACGACCCGTGCGTTCGCGGAATTTACCAAAGTTATAAATAGTAAAACTTAGCGCGTGTAACCTTGCAAACAAGTTTTTAGGGCCATTATTGGGGAAGACAACGTTTAGTTCTCTAGTTTAAGACGTTAACTTAAATTTAATTTTTTGTTTTTATTTTTGTTTCGTTTGTTTATTTTAGGAATCGTGGTTTTGTATGAACATAAGAATCCTGAGAGGTTTGAGATGTGTAGTGGAGATGATAGATTTAGACATCATGCGATTAGAACAAACCCTTAGGAAAGCTCAGCGAGAGGAAGAAGAAGTTATAAAGAAGTCATTAATGATTGAGAAATTTCAAAGAAATATAGATCAGGAAGTTAACCCTGGAAGGCAACAACAGAGGACCCTCATGGACTTTATGAGGCCAGCGTTTAACCCAGCGAACCAAGGAGTGGCTAGACTGCCTGTTGAAGCGGTCTCAGTCGAAATTAAGCTAGCTCTCCTGAACATGCTTCAGTAGAATGTCCAATTTTATAGACTGGCGAATGAAGATCTGAACACACACATCGTCAGTTTCTTTGAGATCTGTGATACTTTTCAGTATCACCAGATGTCAGAGGATGCTATTAGGATTATGTTGTCCCCTTTCACACTTAAAAATAGAGCGATGGCTTGGTATCACTCAGTAAGCCCCGCCAACATCACAACGTGAGAGCAACTTGTGCTTGCCTTACTCGACGAATACTTTTTGTTGAAAAAGACCATAAAGATAATAACGGGAGCTACCAATTTCCAACAAGGTGACGGGAGTCAATTTGCGAAGCATGGGAGCGTTATAAGGACTTACAGAGGAGATGCCCACACCACAACTTACCGAAGGAGTTCCTTCTGCAGACATTCTACAATGGAGTAAACCCAGCTACTAGAGGCATGATCGATGCATTTTCGGGAGGATTTTTGATACATACGACGGTCGATAAAGCAGAGGAGTTGATTAAAGAGATTTCCAGTAATAACTGCTTATGGGCGAGTGAGAGAAGTAGGCAACCTAGTACCTTTAGAGAGTAGAAAGGAGCTATCGCAATTGATCAGATGACAGAGATGTAAGCTAAGATTGAAAATTTGACGCGACAACTCAGCAATATGAAGGCGTCATCTTTCGCTCCAATTAAGGCCATGCAACCAAAGTATAAGTATGTGGTCAAGTAGATCATGATACTGTGGACTGCTACCTGATGAGAGAGGATAACTTAGAGCAAGCGAACTAAATAGGGGTGCAATTTGGACGAGGACGTAGTAATAATCCCTACTCCAACACATATAACTCTGGGTGGAATAATCACCCCAACTTTTCCTGGTCGAACAATAATAATAAAGGGCAGTTCAGACCTCAGGGGCAATCAAGCTTCCAACAGGATAAAGCAAGCTTGATGGATTTAAAGTTGGACAAGATTTTGGATAAGATAGGAGGTATGGAGGAGGCACATAGAAGGCTCGAGAGTAAATTCGAGGAAGTTACAAAGAATAATGCCTCATCTATATTTAATTTAGAAGTCCAAGTGGGCTAGTTAGTAGAAGCATTGTCGACTCGGAATGCTAGAACTCTTCCAAGCAACACCGAGCCTAATCCAAAGGAACGTATCATGGTAATAACTCAGACTCAGAATGGAGAAACTACACAAGTGCAGGAAAAGGTAGAAGATAAAGGAAAAGGTCAAGTAGTTAAAGATGACCTTTCAATTGAGCCCATAATGGAGTCAATTCAAGTAACTCGACGGGTATTTCTATTCCTTATTGTGCAACAGCGAGAGTTATATGGTGACAGAACGAGTACAGTTAAAGCTCAAACTACAGGATTCCATCAAGAAGAAGGTTAAGGAGCAATCACTTGACGAAAACCCCAACAAAGCCACAAAGAAAGATGACCCAAGGGATTTTTTCATCCCCTGTAGTATCAATAACATTATTATAGACAGGGCATTCGCGGACTTAGACGCAAGCATAAATATGATGCCTTATACTTTCAGTCTAAAATTAGGTTTAAGAGAGTTAGTGCCCACTACATTTTTGGTTAAGACGGCCGATAGAACTTTGCATAGACTGATGGGAATCATAGAAGATGTGCCAGTAAAGGTCAGTAACTTTATATTTCCGAAGGATTTCTATGTTTTGGAAATCAGCAAAGATGAGGACACTTTGATAATTCTTAGGCGACCATTCTTGGCCACTGTGCGATCACTTATTAATGTTGATAGGTGGTGAGTTAACTTTGCGACTAGGGAAGGAGCATATAACCTTCAAGGTGATCACTAGAGAATACGGAGCTCCTTCACCTCCAGTGGATGTAAAAGAAACCGAGCCTTGAGATGAATAGGAGGACATAGAGGATCCTATAAATGCTTTTCGAAAGAAGCACTCGCGAAGGAGAAAGCGAGGCAAGGAAAATTGCAAGGATGGTGGTAATTGCAGTAGGGTAGCTAAGGTACAGACTCTGAGATTAATGACAATGCTACCATCGAACCATCCATTCCACCCACCATGAGCTTAAAGTAGTGTCAAGCTATTGATGTAAAAAGAAGCACTACATGGGAGGCAACCCATGGACAAAGTAGTTCGTTGTTTAATTTTGTTAGAACAGTTAAATTTCTTAGTTAGGTTTATTTTTGGTTTTGTTGAATAAAAGCAGAAAAGAATAGGATTTTGGAATCACGAGAAGATTGTGCAAACATTAAGGGAGAAGTGGAAAGGAGCTATAAAAGAATTACGAAGTGAGAGTGAAAAGAATTGGGAAAAGAACAAATTGGAATAACATTGGAGTTAGGGTACAACTGTTGGCCACGACCATGGCTTACCAGGCCATGATTATGGCCTGCGATTGAGCATGCTGTAGTTGGTATGCCGCATGCCATGATCGTGGCATAACAGGCCACGATCGTGGCTTGCGATTATGAAGAAACAGGGTAGGCGCGTTTTCTTAAATGGAAAATTTACCATTTCACCATTTTTACCACCTATATATTCAGTTCTTCTTTTTCACTTTCACTTTTATTTTCATTTATCTCTCTAGAACTCAAGCGATCAAACACTCTTACCTCTTACTAGAAATTTTAACCTTCTGTAATTCTTCCACACTCTGCCTAATCATGCCACGCATCAAGAAATCAGCCCGACATGAACCTTATAAAAGATTGCAAGTTGCGGGATAGGGGAGAAGGAAGCGAGTTGTAGACTTTAGAGCACCATTCCCTATCTATACTGAGGAAGAAGGTATTCATTTTCGATCCCTTTATTTTAGGCAAATTTTAGTCCCTAAATACTTTGATGTTGACGCTTTAGATAGGTTAGAATTGCGTGAGTGTGTAGAGAACCTAGCTGAGAGAGTCCAATAGGGCCAGTTCATACGGTTTCAATTCCTTGTTTATGAGGAACTTACACTCAAATTCTTTACGACCTTGACCTTTGATCCTAAAAATACTAAAGAATTATGGTTTAGATTGGGCGGGCAAGCATATGAATTAAATGTTGAAATCATGTGTGAGATCTGTGGATTCCTTAAATCCACCATCGTTGATCAACATGTCAATTTCCTTGTCTCCCAATACTGGCATGAGTTAACTAGAATTGAGCGATTCCATGCTAAGAATGCACACAATAACATTATTCGGTCCCATGAACATTTGCTGCTGCATAAATTTACATGTTAACTGGTTTTTGACAAGTCAGAAACCGACAAGTGTTCTACCAAGGAACTTTTCATATTGTGGTGCATAGACCATAGTATGCTAGTCTGCACATCCACACAAGTGCTGAATGCCATTACTAAGGTTCCGCAAAAGTGGAGCAATCATCTTGGCATGGGCTACATAGTGTCGGACCTTGCAAAACATTTTAGTGTGGAACAAAGGGTGTTGACAGTTCACCCTTTCGATTTCCTCAATCACATCATTTATTCTGAGCTAAGGTCATCTATTTCACGAATATGACATTGCGGGATATCCATGAGAAGACACATGTGCAGACTAGGGCAGGTCAAGCGAGCTCAAGTTCAGCGCAGCCTCAATAGGAGGAGTCAATGAGTGAAGAATCGAAAGAAGAAGAAGACAAAGAGCAAGGCTAGAAGAAGGTTTTGGATGCAATATCCGAAACCAACAAAACACTTGTGGAGATGGCATGTACACAACGATGCTCGAGCCAAGATATCTGACTGATCCATCGGTATTTCGAGTCTCAGGGTATGTAATTGCCACCTCTGACACCATCACCACCTCCATCTTCTTGAGATTTTTTTCTAAGCCAAATTAATTTTTCTTTCCCAAATTAGCTTTCAGTTTTAATTTGTTTTTATGTTTACATTTATTTTTATTTTTAGTGTTAGTTCTATCTATTCTTTGTTACTTTAATTTTTGTCTTTACCCTTCGCTTAGGTGTTTGTGTGTGTTTCCTTCTCACATTGAGGACAATGTGTTGTTCAAGTGTGGGGAGAAACTGTGTGTTTTATTTTTGAATGTGATTTTGCATACTGTATGATAGTATTAGGTTGCATTGTGTGAAGTGTGTGAATGTGTCAATGGCTTAGATTGAGTGAAATTCATTTAATTTTGGACACAGTCTATTAGGTTGTGAACGATCACTAGCTTGCGAAATTAGTGAATTAGGGGCCCTTTGGATAAATATACAACCTAATTAGGACTTAGTGTAAATTTAGTACTCTCTAGATTGTCACATTCATTCATAATTGGAGGCCTTTTAGCTTAAGTAGCCTGACTAGCATTTTTTTAAGAAAACGAATAGCTAAAAGCAACAAGGTAGGTAACAAAGAAAAAAATTAATAAATCACTATTCCGCTGACCTCGGCTTATGAATAGAGCTAGTAGCCAGTTGAAAATGTAATGTGACTGAGTAACTGGATCGACACGCATCATAAATATATGCCTTCGCATAAAAAGGCTATAATGACGTTTCATCCAATCTATTTAACAAAATGACTTAGTTGAGTAACCGAATCGACATTCATCATAAATGTTTGCCTCCGAGTAAAGACTAAGTTCGGTTTTAAAAAAATGTTTTAAATAAAAACCTATCGAACTTGTGATAAGCATGTTTTTTTCATGAAAATATACTTAGGAATAGTTACAAAGCCTGAGGGACTGAAAAATTATTAATGTGTGGGTACAATTGAAAAGGGTAAATAAGTTGACACTTAGGCCTCGATTAAGTTGTACATTTAGTTCAAGCCCCTAGATGTATATTTTGCTTGTTAATGATTTGACATAATTGAATGATTGTGTTCCAGATTAAATTTATTTCACGAAGTCAGAGCCATTGCCTAATTATTGCATTGTGTGTTTGTGTTGTTATGTGTTTTTGTTTTGTTTGTTTGAGGATAAGCAAATTTTTAAGTGTGGGGATGTTGATCATTGTCTTTTGCTTTGTGTTTTAGGGTGTAATTTATTATGTAGTGAATTTGAGTGTTGAGAGTGTGGTTAGGTGTTAATTATGTTAGTTTGTGTGTTTAAGTGTTTTTTATGGGTTAATTTGAATCTTTGAGTGTAATTGTTATATTTTTTAGGTACCTTGATGTGTGTGTTAGTATTTCAGGGTAAACGGGGAAGAACGGCAAAGATTCGAGGAGTTTCGGGCTAAAACCATAGGCCACGATTGTGACAGAGAAGGACGAGCAAGCAGGAGCCAGGCCACGAATGTGACAAAAAGTCCCCAAATCAGGCCACGATCTTGTATTGAAGGCCACGATTGTGACAGAAAGTTTAAAGCGCTAACCATGATCGTGGCAGGTAGGGCCACGATCATTTGCTGCATCGGGTTGACAGAAAAACTTGAGTTTTAAGTGAGTTTTTGGACCATTTTAGCCCTGACTTTGACCTAACATTTACAAAGTATAAATAGAACATGAGAAGTCAGAGGGAGCAGCAAGGAGAGAGCCTTGGAAGAACTTTGAGCACCCACCCAATGTAACCCTAAAAGAGACATTGAGAGATCGAGAAAGTGACAAAGACAACGCAGACACGACGTCCTTTCTGAATTAAGAAGCTTTCCAAAGTCGCGACCTCCCATCTTCCCATCGTATTTTTGTTTCCTATTTATTTCAATTTTATTCAATTATAGAATGATATAGATAGTTGATTATAGAATGTGTTGTAGTTGATGTTCTATACTCACCTTTTTATTATTATTTTTGACTTAATGAAATTTGATTATTTTATGTGTTCATTGAATTAATTGTGATTTATTTCTGTGATTAATATCATAATAATAAACTGATAGGGTGAATCGAGAGAAAACAATTAATATGGGCTAACGAGAGTTAGGTAGATTAATAGATCCGCAATTAAATCAAGTTGGTAAATCTTATATAGAGAGATCACATTAGGTTCCAATTTTTTACTAAAGAACTTAAGAACTAATTAGGTTTTGGATAGGTTGGTAATTGAGAGAATACAACCTCCTATAATTTGATTAGGAGTTATACTTTGGGGTTCAATTATAACTTGAGAGAGAGTAATTGACCAGAAGATCTTCTTGAACCATTAATTAAATAAATCGTGATTGGTTATGTTGTCATTAAGGATAGGTAATTTTCCCTTTCTCTTTCGGTAAACTCATTAGGTGGAACTTGGGTATGTGATCATTGTTCATTAATTGGCTAAATTCCATTACTATTCAATTTCGTATTTAAATTGTTTATTGTCATCGTGATTTTTTAATTTAGTGGTAATTATTAATCATTATTTTTGTTGATTGATTTAGTTTATTTGGTCTAGTTAATTCTTGTGCTTTAAGTTATTGTTTGTGAATTATTATTTAGTAGTCCTCCTAACCTTAGATTTAGGACTAGTTAGCCCTCCTCGTAGGATCGACACCTTACGTGCTACGCGAATGACCTGTGCACTTGTGAAATTTACCAAGGTTATAAATAGTGAAACTTAGCACGTGTAACCTTGCGAACATGTGTGTGTGTATGAGTTTACTTGTTAAATAGCATAATTAATGCGCAAATGAGGATCTTATTGATGATTTGAAAGTTCTACTTCTGGATTTTGATTTATAGAGTTATGTCGAGAAAATGTTGATGCTTGGTTGGTGACCTGTGGAAAGATTCGAGTTTTCTATGATTTGGGTTTCTCAAATTGTATCTTGGTTCCTCTCTATATCGTAAGCTATATGAGTTTGGGTAATATGCTTTTATATGGTTTATGTATGTTAGGGAGATTAATTAAGTTTTATTCTGATTCTTCCACTGCATCTATTGCTAATTTTTATACCTCCTTATTCGTTGAGATTGATCGCATCTTTCTTATTCAGTTATTGATATTTTTCTTTTTGGCATCTTTTTGTCCCAAATGCGAGAAAAATGGATGATTGTTGGCTGTTTTTCTTTGGATATATGACAATTGTTTATGTGAACTTGATGAACTTGATGTTATGTGAACTTGATGTCATTTGAAAATTATTTGGAACTCGATGTTTGATTAAAGGGGAGTTCCTATTATCTTCTTAAGGGGGAGTTTTGATATGTGATAAATAATGCCAAAAAAGGGGAGATCATTGAGATATGTGTTATGGTATCTTATTAATTTATTTAGGCATTATTTGTAAGTACAAATAATTGGTTATTTATGGAATATCATTATGATGAGTATTCTACCTTATGTGGCATTCTTTGAAGATAAGATTGCATAAGGATAAAACCCTATGATAGGATTTAGTTGGGATAAAATCACCATATCTTAATAAGGAACATGTGCAGATTTTTTGGTGATTTTAGAGCTATATTTGGAATCTTATTTTAGTGATTGTGGTTATCTAAGGTAGTTAGATTTTTTGAGGATTTTATCCATCTAAGAAAGCTACGTTTTACTCCATTGGTTGTGTGGATTTTTTTGTCTGTCCAGATATAATTTTTGAGTGAAAAACGTTCAAGAGATGTGTGATTTAGCAGCTATATTTTTGGGTATTTTTGAGTTATCTTTGACATCTAATTTTTGTTGATTGGGTAATCTATTGTTGCTGTGTTCTACATGCAAATACTAGAATTTTCAGATAGTCGCTTGATTAGTTCTTTTGACTTGGGTAGCTGTGTTTTCTCCCCTGTGTGTGTGAATTTTATAGACAACTACGCTATTATTTTTGAGTGAAAAAAAGTCTAGTAACTTTATCTTGTGATGTTTTGGTATCAAAACGATGTTTTGTTTGATGCCTTCTTGGAGTTGTTATACGTGGATCAATGAATTGAATTTCTTTTTATACTGGTTAGTATGTGCCATACTAGACGGAAACTAGTACGAAGTAGAGGGGATCTGTACTGGGAGTATATGCCAGTCAATGTCGACAATTTTTTTGCTTGATACCGGTTAGTACTGCTGATATTCAAAATACTGACCGATACCTTAGGTTTTACAAAATTGAAGGAGCAAGTTGTAAAGAAAACTTTTTGAACACCCCCTTCCCATTCATACACTCGACATCGACACTCTTCTTTCTTTCTCTCCCATAATTGTTTTCTCTCACATCTCACTTTCTATCTTTCATTCAAACTCAGGTGGCCCTCTCTCTTCTCCAACAACGTCACAGCCCCATCACCGATGCCCACCACTGGCGACCCTACCTCCCTCTGCTCTCTCCTTCACTTTTTGTTTTCCCTCTCACAGACTCACGAATCTCACTCTCTCTCTCTCTCTAACCACACCCACCAGCCTTGCCACCACTCTTGGAGTCTCGGTTCTCCTCCTTTTCGCCAGATTTGAAATAGATCCAGATCTATTTCCCACTCGACCTGACCCACTGAAATTGTTGTTGAGTTTTGAAATAATTAGGTTTGTGTTTATTACTTTATGTATTTTTGTGAATTGTGAATGGAATTGTTGGTGTATTTTGTGAATTGGGAATGGAATTTCTTAATTTGTTGTTGCGCATTTGTGTTACTTCTTATGACGAGTTGAACTGGAAAATGGAAATTGATTCATTGAAGTTGTTTGCTTTCATTCACAGAAATTGGAAAAAGCATCAGTTATTTTGTAACATCCCGTTTCCAGAGAACGGGTCGGACCAAAGAAACGGGTCCAGATGTGGTAAATTACCACATCTCATG
>JAOTAY010000002.1:31372561-31390534 GCA_025629805.1 Erythroxylum baracoense | reverse complement strand
TGTGATAAATGACATGAGCACATTGAATGAAAAGTATTGATAACATATTATATGAATTGATGCATTCCATTACATTGCCATGCATGATCAGATAAAGGAGTTGTGACCGGAATGAGCAATGTGAAAAAAAGCTTTAAGCTCAGGATGTGCATAAAAAGCCACAGGCTCAGTTATTAATGAGCCCGGTATCCACAAAGGGTACAGGATAATAAATGAAATGAGTTCGGTATTCACAACAGATACGAGACAGTAAATAGACGCTTCATCATAACAAAGTAAAATGAAAATGGAGTCATATGTGCATTTGCATATATAACTTTTCATGTATTGTATGAATGATTGCGATGAATTACTAAATTATTTTAATATAGTGATATGCGATGTTATGTACCTGTTATGCTTGTTAAAATGTGATGAAAGGTGTTGTGGCATACGAAATTGGATACTGTGATATACTTGTGAATTTGGTTTCATACCTGTGATGTCTGTGTTCTGACTTGAGTGAGCACATCGATGATGGTTCACTCACTGAGTTCGCTCATTGAGTTCGCAAATTCATCAAAATTGCAATGTTGATTTTCAAGTATAAGGGAGACCTAGCTTCTAAGGCAATCTAGTAGAAGTTTAGTACTGCCAATTTTTAGGAACAAGAATGGCTCAAAGGTCTGGTCAGCTGTTATCTGAGGAGTCTAGTAGATTGTGTTTATTTACTTTTCTTATTTCATATAGAACATTTTGTAAAAGAACAATAAACTCTCAAATATTTTTGGTAATGTAAATATATGGATTATGAAGTGTAATGCTATAATGTAAGTTATGTTTGCGAATGAAATGGGAAAAGTTGATCTTTTGAATACTTCTAATGCCATAATAAGTTATGTGACTTTTCTAACGTGCCATTCTCATAGGGTATGTTCTCGAATATCCTCTGGATGTTCGGCATATGCTCTATAAAAGTGGTATGTTACAAAAAGTCATAATCAAGATCTTTCTAACGAAGAGGTCCATCAAGAAATCAATATCAAAGATGAGAGGAATTTGGAGAATGATGAGGATGACATTGACCTACACAACAGCAGTCAACCTACACTTAAAGAGGAAATTGTGGAACTTGGTTATGGGGATAAGGAGGAGAAATAATAGCACGATCAGAGATAAATTATCAAAATAAAGGAGAATTTACCTAAGTCACCATCCTCCTCTAGATAGAAATCTAGTAAGAAGAGAAGGAAATAAAAAAACAAGAGGATGGTAACCTCCCTCTAAGATTTGATATTTATTTCTATGCTTTTTTGAAACACTAAAGGTATGAATGAACCTCTTAAAAAATAGGTTGTGAAAGATCTTATTTTGAAGAGAAAACTATTCCTTTGGGATTATAGGAAACTAAACTAAAAACTTTAAACTTTAGAATGGTATGAAGTTTTTAGGGGGAAAATTGGCTATATGGATCCAACCATGTGCATCATTATAATGGAAGTTTAGTGTATGCATTCAACTCTAATTTGTTGCATATTTCTAATATTATCTACTCAGATCAATTTGTGCAGTTGATATGCAATAGGGGGGGCAGGCATTATAGGGCCTTTTAATATCACCATCATCTATGCCTCCAATTTTGAATTACAAAGGCTGGGGTTTTAATTGTATCCTTCAGTCAAATGAAACACAATGGGACAAAATTAAACTAAAATGCTTGGGAAACCATTTACAAGGGGTAATGAAAAAGTTGGGGATCTTAGACCTAAATTGGGGGGGGGGGGTTGGCATTGTAGGGCATTTTAATATCATCATCATCTATGCCTCCAATTTTGAATTACAAAGAAGGAAAACTTGGGGAGAATGCAGATAGACCATAGTTATTTATTAGGGTTTTAATTGTATCCTTTAGTCAAATGAAGCACAAGGGGATAAAATTAGGTTATGAACACTAGAGGTATGAATGAACCTTTTAAAAAATAGGTTGTGAAAGATCTTATTTTGGAGAGAAAACTATTCTTTCGGGATTATAAGAAACTAAAATAAAAACCCTAAACTTTAGAATGGTATGAAGTTCTTAGGGCGAAAATTGGTTGTATGGATCCAACAATCTGCATCATTATAGTGGAAGGTTAGTGTATACATTCAACTCTAATTTAGTATATATTTCTAATATTATCTACTCAGATCAATTTGTGCAGAAAGGGGGAGGGGGCATTGCGGGGCCTTTTAATATCACCATCATCTATGCCTCCAATTTTAAATTACAAAGACCTAAATTTTAGGAATAGACCATAGTTATTTGCTGGGGTTTTGATTGTATCCTTCAGTTAAATGAAGCATAAGGGGACAAAATTAAACTAAAAGGCTTGGGAAACCATTTACAAAGGGTACTGAAAAAGTTAGGGATCCTAGAGCTAAAGGGGGCTTTTAATATCATCATCATCTATGCCTCCAATTTTGAATTATAAAGAAGGAAGACTTAGGGAGAATACAGATAGACCATAGTTATTTATTGGGGTTTTAACTATATCCTTTAGTCAAATGAAGCACAAGGGGGTAAAATTAAAATAAAAGGCATAGGAAAGCATTTACAAAGGGCAATGAAAAAGTTAGGGATCTTCGAACTAAAATATATAGGGAATCACTTTACCTGGAGCAATAAACAATAAGGAGACTTTTTCAACAAAAGGTTAATAGGGTGCTAATAAACCACCTTTGGATGAAGTAGTTCTAAGGTTCCTTTGCTAATTTTGAATCTTTCTTATGTTCAGATCATCTCTGATTGAATTGTAGGTGCCAAATTCTTCTCCATTCTCTAACTCTTATGTTAGAGGAATACAACACTGCTCTATAGGACCATAACTCTCTGCTAATGCAGAACGCAAGAACCAACTAGATAAAGGAAGGTGGCTCTAACACCAAATACTTCTGTAACTCTATTCTGGATAGAAGGAATATAAATAAAATTTAATATCTTTATGATGATGAAGTCAATATCTACACAGACTAAAGGAGAATAGAAGAAATGTTGTCAACTATTACATGGATCATCTAGGATTGGTTCCTTCTAATGTAATTAAGGAGGACACATAAAAGCTTATGAGCGAACCAAATATTAGAATGCTAGGGTAAAATTGATGAAACTAGTATCCACTCAAGAAATTAAACACGTGTTATTTAGTCTCAATCCTAAGAATTCACTAAGCCTTGATGGATTTAGTGCATACTATTCAAGTTACATGGGATATCAGAGGAACATTGCTAGTGGAGGTGGTTCAGTAATTTTCTAACTATCTACAAAATGCTAAAAGAATTAAATTCTACTCACATCTGTTTAATTCCAAAGACTTTCAATGCTATCAGGTTGAAGGATTTCCCCCCCCATATCATGCTACAGTACTATGTACAAAATGATCTCTAAATATATCATCCACTTTTCTTAAAGGACATTTACATTTGGAAGATCCATTTTTAACAATATTTTCATGATACAGGAGCTGATGAAAGGTTATTGGATAAGAACACGTATCAAAAGTTGTGCAATTAAAGTAGATTTATCAAAGGTATTTGATACTTTGGAATAGAAGTTTATTCTCTCTAGTCTTGAATGGCTTAGTTCCCCCAATAAAATTCGTCGACTGGATCAAGCCATAAATGACTTCCACTTCTTATAGTAGTCTAATCAATGACATTCCTAGCAAGATCTTTAGGGGGTCAAATGGCAACAAGTAGGGGGATCTTTTAACCCCCTTCCTATTCACCCTCCTTGTAGAGATGGTCTCCAGGTTGATTCAGAAGAAAATCATCTCTGCCCTAGCTTCACTAATCATCATAAATGTAAAGGATTAGAAATTACAAATCAAGAATTTGCGGATGATTTCATTATATTTTGTGAAGCTAACTAGAACATATTAGCATTGATCATTAACTCTTTTGAAGCTTTTTATAGGACCTTCAACTTGACAATTAATCATTAGAAAAGTAAAATATACTTCTCCTTTTATGTGGATGATTTAAAAACTTTGAGAAACATCTCTAGACTAAATTCCTATAGACTTCCTTTTAAATATGTAACATACCAATCTCATAGAGCATATACTCGAATGTACTGACGAATATTCAAAAACATACTCTACAAGGATGGTACGTTAAGACGATTAAATAAAATTATTACAAATTTCTAGGCATCAAACATATCTTAAGCAAACCAATATTCATTTTGGCCCATTTCATTTACAAACATATCCAGTCATAAATTTCATTACATTTCAAAATTCACACACACATTGTACAATAGTTGAGGAATACAACTCTTGATACAAATAATCGAAGATATTTGTTGGTATAATTGGTCCCGACCACTAGCTCATGTCTAAATGCAGTAGCTACTTTAACTAGACTAGCTAGATCTCTTCTGAACCTGAAAGATAACGTTGCAATTTTGATAAGTTTGCAAACTCAATGAGTGAACCATCATCGACGTAATCACTCATATCAAAACACAAGGACAATTCATATTCCAATTCACAAACAAATCATATCAACCAACATTGAATATTACATTACATTTTATCATGCTTGATCAAACACAACTTGTGTATATATTTCACATCTCTATTTTAGAACAATCCCATAATTCATTTCAATCATCCATAGGAAACATATCAAGTTGTATATGCAAATGAACACATGACTCCATTCATTTTATTTACTTTATTGTGACTGAGCGTCTATTTTGTGTTCCGTATCAATTGTAAATACCGAGCTCATTTCATATAATGTCCCGTACCCATTGTGGATACCAAACTCATTAATAACTAAGCCTGTGGCTCTTTGTGCACATTTCTAAGCTTAAAGTTCTTTTTGACTGGTCACTCCAGTTATAACTCCTTTATTTGATCATACTTTTCAATGTAATGCAACATTCCTGTAAGCTTCTGTTATATGTATCAGATTCATCGGATCTAAGTCTAGCAATTCACACTTAATTGCTCACATATTTCATATTCCTTCCAAGATTTCACATTCAATTATTCTCACATTTCATATTCCTTTTGGCATTTCACATTTAATTGTTCTCACATTTCATATTTAGCATACATATCAAGCAGAAACACATATAATTGAGTTTACATATTTTCCATATTCACATACTTCTAATACAATCATGAATATTGAACTCCTCGGGCCATTAACTTTTAGAATTATTACAATCATGACGATATCATTTCCATGTATAAAGTTTATTCGAAAAAAATTTGGTCATAGTGAGAAAACATTTAGATTAACTCACAGTATGCTCCAGATAAACTATGGCCTTGACGATCTGGCAATGTCTAGATGTTGATAACCAAATTATCTATCTTCATGCAATACACACATATTTTACACATCATTAAGTTATCAATGATATGATTATTCAATCATTCCCATGTATATATATATATATATTATGTTTCAATGCATGCTCAATTGACCTTCCGAGTATGTATCCTTAATCATAAATTTTAACCATTCATGCATTATAGCTTAGACACTGTCATTTTACAATTAGGATTATACCTTAAGGAAGCTTGATTTATTACTCAATCATATACGTTCATATAATTATCCAATTCTCACTCACAATTACTTGATGTTCTCCAATGTTCATTCCTTTATATCTAATACACATTACTCATATCCTTTGAATCATATTTGCATTCATAAAAACATCTTAATTCATTTAACATAATTTCCATATTTTAATATATTGATATCAAGACAAGCAATTCCTTAAGTTATGACATCAATTAACAACCTAAACTTATCAAATACTTAACCAACTTATCCAACATTAAACGAGGTTCATTTTAAGCCTCAATCAAGTCTAAATGCATCAAGGTAAAGTGACTTATCCTTAGTTAGTTCAAAAATCACACAAAATAACATTTTATTCACTTCAAGGCATTTCCAACAATCGTGTATACAAATCCCACGATTGTGGGATGAGTGAACCAAAAGTTCACAATCCAATTCCTTTAATTTTTTTTCTAGATTTTAACATCTTTATACCAAACTCAAAACATCATCTTAACAATCCTTCAATTATATCTCAATTAGACCTTAATTATACTCCAATTCCTCATCAATTTCATCTCTAATAACAACTCAAAATTATTCAATTGGCAGCTCAAAAACTATTGTCTTTCATGTATCAAGAATCAAAACAGAAACTATCATTCAAGCATCATTTTCCAGCACTACTTCAATATCAATACTACATTCTATCCATCCCTAATCATTTATGATAAAAGTTTTGTTAAAACATAGCATAATAGACTAGTATTTCATTTCCTTGCTTAGCTTTAATGCCACCTCAAGATCAACTTTCTTAACCTTACTTACACGCAAGATCATTTCAAGAACAAGATGAAAGTGGGATATATTATAGCAAAGGCAAAGAGATGATAACTATCTTTGTGAAGGGTATTGCATGATTTGGTGTGGCAATTTAGCAAAACTTAAACCAAAATACAGAGAAGTAAGATATGAGCAATTTTTGATGGAGAGAAAGGAAGAAGATGGTGAATGTTCCAGTAGAAACTTCTGCTACATTAGCTTACTCCAACTAGGTGCAAGGTGTCACCATTTGACCATGGCATTTGTCACTAGGCAAGCCTTCCATTTGTCCCATATTATAGCTACCAAATGTCACCTAATTACTAGTCGATTTGTCATTCAATAATTGATCCATTTGTTAATTAATTGCCCATGCCAAATGTCACTCAATTTATAGGCTTAGTTATCCTAATTTTTCATGTGTCAATTTGTCCTACCATTTAACATTTTTCCTAGACTAGATGTACATATTAATTTATCAATCTCTCAATTGTAACAATTAATTCGAAGTTACTAATTATAATCCATCAATTCTTATCATTGGTTAAGGCATTGGAAATGTACATTCATATTACATTTCATGTGTGTATGCTAATATTATGCATTTGAATACAATCATAAAATCATGTCATAAATGTACTAAATTCATTCTATATGATGCCACTCATATGACTTAGTAGTCTAACACTTTAAATCCTTCAACAGTTTAACAGACGGGATACTACAAAATATCTTAGAGGTCTAATTACATCTAAAAAGCCTAAATATGAAGATTGCTTACCTTTTAAAGAAATGTCCATAAGGAGAATATGTGTCTGGAAAAATAAATTTTTTGTCTTATATTGGCAAACTACAACTTATATCCTTAATTATGAGAAATTTACATATTCACTAGAGTAACCACCTTTTCAAGCCTAAGAAGCTTAATAATAAGCTAGATAAATGCATCAAGAACTTCTTATGGACATGTAAAGCTAAAAATTCTAAAGGAGCTAAGATAAAATGGAAGTAATTATGGTGGGAGAAGCAAGAGGAAGGACGAAGGCTAATATCCTTATAACTGATACAAACAATCCTTATAGCTAAAAGGACATAGAGATATAATGAAAAAGAAGAATTATAGTCCAAGTGGGTTAGTGAGTATTACCTTAAAGATCAAGGCATCTAGCAAACTATGGAAAGAAAGTAATCTTAGACTTTTATATAGATGTTGAGAGGTATGGATACTTTGCTTTGGTTTGACAATTAAGCAAACCAAAGTCTATTAATTCTTGTAGATGATTTTTCCTTCTCAATAACTAGACTCCCTTTCAATGCATGGTTAACCAGATAATCAATGAGTAAAGATAGTTGAGAAACATCAAAGGATCTAAGAGGTTAGAGAGCTTTCTTTCTAATTACAATCAATGCCCAGTGTAAAGGATAATGTTATTTGTTTACCTGGAATAAGTAAAAAATTCAGTAAATAACTTCTCTCATTCCTTTCAAAACTTATAGCTTAAAAGTCGAATGGTACAATATAGTTTGGAGGAATACTCTAGTTCCCAAAGTCTACTTTATTACTTGGCTTGTAGTCAGGGATAGGATAAAAACCAAGGACAAGATCTATAGAGCACCAGATCTTCTATAAGCTCATTGTAAGCATGCTCTTAAAACTATCTCCCACCTATTTTTCCATTGCTAATATTCCAATTTAGTTTGGTCAAGGCTTCAAAACATTCTAGACTGATTTGTATTGAATTAAACTAGAAAAATATATTAAGTTGGGCTGATAAACATCTTAAGAAATTGGGTAGTGATAAAAGTGCTTCATTCTTTTATTTAACTACATGGCCTAGTATACATAGAAGGAGAGGAATTATAAATTATTTAACGACATTTCTAAAGATATGTACACCTTGTCTTATAGATTATGCTAGAGATGTAATATGAGTTCACAATGCTAATGTGAAGATCAGTCCTCAAATAAGGAAAAGATGGACCAATACTGTAATATGCAAAATGTCTTGGATCAAGATTTTGTAACCTATTTACTTATGATTCTAATTCATTTGATGGTGTAATCACCTGATAACACAATTGTATTGATGCCCCTAATCAAATTTATTCTTTTAAAAAAATCTAATAAATGGAGAGAATACAATTTTAAACGATAGTTGCTGGTAGAAATGCCTTTCTTTGTTAGGCAAAATGTTCGCTCAAGGTTACATGCTCTAAGTTTCAATATTTTTAACCTTATTAATTACCACAAGTGCACGGGTCGTTCGTGTAGTACCAAAGGTATCGATTCCAAGAGGAAGGGAACTAGTCCTAAAATCTAATGGCAGCTAAGTTCGCAAAACGTAATTAATAACTACTGCAGAAATTTAAATTAAAAAGGAAACAAGTACGAGAAATTGAAACACCCAATGAATGAACAAAGCAAATTCACACAAGTAATCCGAAATCTAACCTAGAAGTGATCAATTAAGAGAAAGGGGGAATTTATTCAAAATTAAAGAAAATTATCCAATTATGAACTTTTTCGACTTGATGGGCCTAAACGAACCTAGGGTAAATTACTCTCTCTCGAGTTATAATTCTGAACTCTAATTAATAATTCCTAATTCAAATTATAGAAATTGCAATCTCTCAATCCGCAATTTGTCCAAAACCTAAATTAGTTCTAACACTGTCTACTAACTACTGGGAATCTGTGCTCAATTTATCGTTACACAACTCCACCAGCTTGACTCAATTCTCTACCTATCGATTTATTTAACTCTTGTTAACCTATATCGATAATTTTTACCGACTCACCCTCTCAATTTATTGCCCAGTTATGAAGAATCAAATTGAATCACAATAAATCGGAACAAAACACAATCCAAATAATTTTATTAATCTTAAGAATAATTAAACTCGAAGGTGAGTTTTGACAATAAAACATTAACACTCAACAACAAATATTTCTAATCAATCTCAAAATTCCATACATCAATGAAATCAAAATAAAAACTAGACTGTTAAAATGGATCTCAGAGTCACGATTCCAGGAATCCACTTATTACGGGAAGTACGTCGTGTCCAGCGTATCTCTGTGCCTATCTTCCTTCGTCTCCTTCCTCGATCAACTGATCTCTATCTATGTTTTCACTCGAATTTTCAGCAAAATTTCACATTTGTGCAGTTCTCTCAGCTCTCTCTTCTTCCCCCTTAGCAGCTGTCTATCATATTCTATTTATATTTTCAAGGCTCTAGGTCAAAGTCAGTGTCGAAACGGTTTAAAAATTCATTTGAAACTTGAGTTTTTCTGCCAGCTCGACGCAGTGCACGATCGTGGCCCCACCTACGACGATCGTGGCTGGCACTTTTTCCTTTCTGTCACGATCGTGGCCTGATCATGGCCTGACTCGACGCTCTTTGTCACGATTGTGGCTCCTGACGCATGATCGTGGCCTGACTGCTTCTAATTCTTTCTTTTCTATCACGATCGTGGCCAATGTGCACGATCGTGGCCTGTGTCTTTTAGTCCGAAACTCTTTAAATCTTCACCGTTCTTCCCTGCTTACCCTTCAACACTAGCACACACATTAAGGTACCTCAAAAATATACAATTTAAGCTCAAAGATTCAAACTAACCCATAAACTCAAACACAAAAAACTAATCTAATTAAACCCTAAATGCATACTAAACACTTAATTTAACACACAATGCATAACAAATTAAACCGTAAAATATCGTACGAAACACTACTATCGACATCCCTGCACTTAAACGTTTGCTTTTCCTCAAGCAAATAGGACAACAAAACTAACAAAACAAACATAATAAACACACCATGCAATAATGTGACAATGACTCTAATCTTTATAAACTAATTTTAATTTTGGATATACTTATTCAATTACGTCAAATCATTACCATGAAGAATATGTGTCTAGGGGCTTTGAACTAAATATACAACTAACTCAAGACAAAGTGTTAACCTATTTACCCTTTTTAATTGTGCACACACATTAATAATTTTTTGGTCCCTCAGACTTAGTAACTGTTCCTAAGTATAGTTCAATGAAACTTCAAGCCTATTATAAGTTTGGTAGGTTTTTATTTAAAACACGCAATTTTTATTTTTTATATATATTTATTTATTTTTACTTGAGACTTAGCCTTTTACTCGGAGGCAAACATTTTGATGAATGTCGATCTGGTTACTTAACTAAGTCATTTATAACAGCTTGGTTGAAATGTCATTATAACCTTTTTACGCGAAGGCACACATTTGTGATGCGTGTCGATGCGGTTACGTAACTACATCACGTTTTCAACTGGCTACCAGCTCTATTCATAACTCAAAGGTCAGCAGAATAGTGATTATTAAACACATTTCTTTTAGCTATTTGTTTCCATGAAACATACTAGTTGAGCTACTTAACTTAAAAGGCCTCAAATTATGAATGATTTGACAATCTATAAGGTGTTAAATTTACACTAAGTCCTAATTAGGCTTTATATTTATTCCAAAGCCCCCTAATTCACTAATTTCACAAGCTAATAATTATTCACAACCTAATAAGATATCCCAAAATTCAAAAAAATTTACTCAATTTAAGCCATTGACGCATTCACACACTTCACACCATGCAACCTAATATTATCATACGATATGTAAAATCACATTCAAAAGAAAAAATACAGAATTCCTCCCTACACTTGAACAACACATTGTCCTCAATGTGAGAAGGAACATACACAATAAACACCTAAACAAAATAAGAGAATAAAAATTAAAATAAAAAAATAGATAACATTAATGATAACAAAAATAAAAATTAAAAATAAAAGAAAAATAACAACACAAAACAAAAGAAATGGAGAAAAATAAAATTTGGGTTAGTTTTGGATCCTAAGGAGATAGAGGTGGTGATGGCGTAGGAGGTGGTAATTGAATACCCTGAGCTTCGAAATACCGATGGAGTCGACGGATCTCTCGGCTCTAGCGTCTTTGAGTACGCACCACTTCCTTTAATGTTTTGTTGGTTTCGAATATGGCATCCAAAATCGTTGTCCATCGTTGGCCCTCTTCTTCCTTTTCTTCCGATTCCTCGCTTATAGATGCCTCCCGGGCCTGCGTTAGTGACGTAAAATTTAAGCTCTCCTGACCCGTCCTGTTCTACATATGTGTCTTTTCATTTATTTCCTGTAGACTCATGTTGGTGGAGTGAATGATCTCTACCTGATATAGATGATGGTGGTCAAAGAACTCAGGCAAATGCACTGTTAGCCTTATTTGATCCATACCGAATTGTTCTATAATTGTGGAAACCAGGTACCTCATTCCTAGATGGTTGCTCCGCTTTCGTGGAATTACAACAAGAGCATTTAGCACATGCGTGGATGTGCATGCCGGAATACTATGATCCATACACCACAGTAGGAACAGTTCCTTGGTGGAGCACTTATTAGTCTCTGATTTGTCAAAGACCAGCTGACATATAAATTTGTGTAGCAACAAGTGTTCATGGGAGCGATAATATTATTGTGGGCATTCTTGGCATAAAAACGCTCAACGCCAGTAAGTTCATGCCCAGAGACACTAAAATCTTCATGTTGATCAAAGATGGTGGATTTAGGGAATCCACACATCTCACATATATGTTCAATTGTTAATTCATATGCGCTTTTGCCCAATCTAAACCACATTTCCTTGGTGTTCTTATAGTCAAAGGTCAAGGACGTGAAAAATTCTAAGGTAAGCTCTTCATAAACGGGGAATTGAAATCTAACAAATTGGCCCACTGGACTCTCTTGGCTAGGTTTTCTATCCGCTCATGCACTTCTATTCTATCTAATGTATGAAAATTAAAGTATTTAGGCACAACAATTTGTCTAGAACGAAGGGAACATAAATGAATACTTCTGTCCTTAGTGTAAATAGGAAATGAAGCTCCAAAGTCCGCTGCTCGGTTTCATCTACCCCGTCCCGTGACTTGTTGTGCTCTGTGAGGCTCCTATCGGGTGGTTTGGTTTATACAAGGCATGACTGGGTTGAATTTGGGAAGTTGTCAATGGAAAATTTCTATAGAGATGTTATAGCATTTGGAAGTTGAAATTCTAGAGAGATAAAGTAAAAATGAAAGTAAAGGTGAAAGTTAAGTAAGAATTGAATAAATAGGTGGTAAAAAAAATGGTAAAGTCATCACTTAAAATTTACGTCCTCCCCTTTTTGTTCATTATTGCAGGCCACGATCGTGGTATATTTTCTAAGTCGTAGGCCACGATTGTGACCTGACTGGTCACGGTCATGGCCAGTGCCTATAACTTGATTCCAAAACCTTCTTCTCCAATCTTTTCCTTCTCTCAGTCAATAATTCCTCTTCACTTCTCTTAATACGCTTGCGTACTCTTCCCTATGATTTTGAAATCCTATAACTCTTTTTGCTTTTATTGAACGAAAACAATAATGAACCTAACTACAAAATTCACTAATCTAACAAAATTAAACAATAACTAATTTTTTCTTGGGTTGCCTCCCATGCAGCTCTTCTTTTAACATCAGTAGGTCAACATTTTTTCTTGAAAACTCAACCGGGATCAATTATGAGCGGCTTGCTTTCACCCCTTTCCTTCAAAATTTGTTTTATAGCCTATAAGTAAGCTACAAATTGCAAAATGAACAGAAGGACAATGTTGATAAGGTTGAGAAAACTAATTAATTTTATCAATGTCCTTCTCATTAACAAACTGTCAATAAAATAGGGAATAATGAAACTCCCTAAATCTTCTATCGAATCCAACAGTTTGTCCTATAAGAAGGTGAATTGCTCTTCTTCTTCTTTAATCACCTTCGTCTCCTTTGCTTCTTCCGCTTTGTGAATAGAGACTTTTGTCACATCTTCAAAGTCAATGTCTGCTATTGTCTGTTCTTCATCCTCTAGTTCATCATAACATTCGAACACATCAATTATCCTAAACGAGCTACTAACTTTCGGATTCTTAATTACTTCACTCATGTTGAATGCCATTTGCTCATCATTAATCCAAAAGATATAATTCTCTTCATGGACATTCACCTAAGATTTTTTGATGTTCAAAGTTAGAATGTTAAGAACTGGTGGATAATAGGGAGGGTTGGCATTCTTTTCTTAATCCTCTTCTTTGATTTCTTTATCCTCTCTAAAGTCGGGTTTAGCTTGATTTTGTGCTAATTCATTTAGCTCTACCCTATTCCTAAGTGTGATAGCCTGACATGGTTCTATTGAATTCAAATTCATGCTGCGCATACAGTCTTCCACACTTTGCTTACAAAATTCCCTAGAAAGATGTCTTCTTGAATCTCCAGATTATGAATAGAAGCAGTATGATTGTCCATTACTCTAACAATTTACTCTTTCAGTCTCTTATGGCTCTCTTCTATGTCAGTGAGCTTTTCCATGATTTTGTCCAGCTTGGAATCCCATGAATTAGATTTGTCATATTGAAATTTAACTAGGTCTTGATGTCCTAAATGATTCCTTACATTATTGGACCAATAAAATTCAAGGTGGTTTTGCCACCTCGAAGTGTTCGGGTTCATATAGGGATGGTGATTTCTCCAACCAAATTGGGGCTCATCAAATTTCGCAAACGTCCTTTTCTCCCTATAATATACGTCCTCCATGATCGTTCTTTTTACCTCTTCATAGCACTTAACTCTTCAGATGTGTCATTCTCACTATAAGATTTCATAATGTGTCTCTACTTTATGATCTAAACTTTTCCAAATTTTTTTAAAAAAATTTAAACTAATTAAAAAAACAAAAGAAGTGGAGAAACACCTTAAACTTAAGAACTAAATTGCCTTCCCCTAAAATGGCGCCAAAAACTTGTTTGCTCAAGGTTACACACTCTAAGTTTCAATATTTTTAACATTGGTAATTACCGCAAGCACACGGGACATTCGCGTAGTACCTAAGGTGTTGATCCCACGAGAAAGAGAATTAGTCCTAAAATCTAACGACAGCTAAGTTCACAAAACCTAATTAACAACTACTGTAGAAATTTAAATCAAATAAGAAACAAGTATGAGAAATCGAAACACCTAAAGAATGAACAACGCAAATTCACATGAGTAATCCGAAATCTAACCTAAAAGTTACCAATTGAGAGAAAGGGGGAATTTATTCGAAATTAAAGAAAATATCCAATTATGAAATTTTCCGACTTAATGGGCTTAGACGAACCTAGGGTGAATTACTCTCTCTCGAGTTATAATTCTGAACCCTAATTAATAATCCCTAATTCAAATTATGGAAATTGGTATCTATCAATCTGCAATTTGTCTAAAACCTAAATTAGTTCTAACGTTATCTATTAACCTACTGGAAATTTTTACTCGATCTCTCGTTACACAACTCTATTAGTTTAATTCAATTCTCTACCTATGGATTTATCTAACTCTCGTTAACCTAAATTGATGATTTTTACTAGCTCATCCTCTCAATTTATTGCCCAGTTATGAAGAATTAAATTGAATCACAATAAATCAGAACAAAAACAATCCAAAGAATTTTATTAATCTCAAGAATAATTAAACCCGAAGGTGAGTTTAGACAAAAAAGTATCAACACTCAACAAAAAATATTTCTAATCAAGCTCAAAATTCCATATATCAATGAAATCGAAATAAAAACTAGAATATATTGTCAGAATGGATCTCGAAGTCGCGACTGCGAGAAATCACCTGTTACGGGAAGTACGTCATATCCAGCGTATCTTTGTGCCTCTCTTCCTTCTTCTTCTTTCTCAATCCACTGATCTCTATCTAGGTTTTCACTTAAATTTTTGGTAGAATTTCAGATTTGTGCAGTTCTCTCGGCTCTCTCTTCTTCCTCCTTGATGGCTATCCATCATATTCTATTTATATTTTTGAGGCTCTAAATCAAAGTCATCGTATCCGAAACTTGAGTTTTTCTATCAACTAGTGCAGTGCACGATCGTGGCTAACACTTTTTCCTTTCTGTCACGATCGTGGCTTAAAGTGCACGATCGTGGCCTCACTCGACGCTTTCTGTCACGATCGTGGCTCCTGGTGCACGATCGTGGCTTGACTGCTTCTAATTCTTCCTCTTCTGTCATGATCGTGGCCAATGTGCACGATCATGACCTGTGTCATTTAGTCTGAAACTCTTTAAATCTTCACCGTTCTTTCCTGTTTATCCTGCAACACTAGCACACACATCAAGGTACCTCAAAAATATACAATTTGAGCTCAATGATTCAAACTAACCCATAAAAACACTTAAACACACAAACTATTCTAATTAAACCCTAAATGCATACTAAACACTCAATTTAACACACAATGCATAACAAATTAAATCATAAAATTTCATACGAAACACTACTATCAACATCCCCACACTTAAACGTTTGCTTATCCTCAAGCAAATAGGACAACAAAACTAACAAAAAAAACATAATAAACATACCATGCAATAATGTGACATTGGCCACGACCGTAGCTAGTACTTTTTCCTCTCTATTATGATCGTGGCTTGAAGTGCACGATCATGGCCTAACTCGACAGTCCCTATCATGATCGTGGCTCCTAGTGCACGATCGTGGCCTGACTACTTCTGATTCTTCCTCTTCTATTACGATTGTGGCCAATGTGCATGATCGTGGCCAATGTGCACAATCGTGGCTTGTGTCTTTTAGTCCAAAACTCCTTAAATTTTCACCGTTCTTCTCTGTTTACCCTGCAATACTGGCACACACATCAAGGTACCTCAAAAATATACAATTTAAGCTCAAAGATTCAAACCAACCCATAAAAACACTTAAACTCACAAACTAATCTAATTAAACCCTAAATGCATACTAAACACTCAATTTAACACACAATGCATAACAAATTAAACCGTAAAACATCATACGAAACACTAATGTTATAAAATCTTATGTACAACAAAAAATAGTTGTTAGATTATTAATGTCTCATGCAATAAATGTTTATAAAGCTTAATACCGACATGATGGGTGTGGTAGTTAAGAGGTGGTTTTCTCAGAAACCATTTATAAAGGTCGCCTCTTTTGGTCCTATTCTTTCCTATTAAGTTACCTCTATTGATAACCATCAAATAAGGAGAAAATATAGAAGTGATAAAGAGAGGAGAAAAAATAGAAGCGTGGAAGAGAATCAACATCACTCAATTTTATGGATCAAGGTACGACTACTTTATATGTGAGAATTATATATGTTTAAGATCCTGCATAATCGTATAATAAAGAAAAGGATTACATGTGGTATCAAAGCATCTGGTTGTGAAATTTAGGATTCTCTATTACGTTTTTAGGTTCTGAAAATCTTCATGCTTTCTGTTTAGACAACACCATTGATTGTTTATATATATACTGGGCAATTTTATTTTAACAATACAATTTTCAAGTACGTAAGAAATGTTTGTGTTTTCTCGGTGGTGTCACACCATCGAGGATGATGCATAACCAACATCACTGATGACAAGCGTGTGTTCACCATTTGTACTCGTCACTAGAATGTTGTAACGTCAAAGATGATGGTGAATTCACTGGGTCTATGACATGCCATATGTTTACTATCTGTTTCTTTCCTTGCTATTGATGGTTATGATGTTTCCCTTGGTGGCGTAAGACAGCATCGATGATCATGACCGTTGTGTCGCTGTTTGCTTTTGATAATGATGAACAGTTTGTGAACAGTGTTAAGAGTAGCAAGCAATAAAAGATGAATTAACGTGAACAATAATGATAATTATTATGCATGCATGAATGAACGTGAATGGTAATAATAATAAATTATACATGCTGAATGAACATTAACAGTAATAATAATAATAATAATAAATTATGCATGCAATAACAATTATGATAACGTGTGTGAATTAAAGAATTAACTATAATTATTAACAATACAATAAATGCATGTTAATGTGAATAGTAGAAAAAAGATGTATATGCATGTTAACTTGTTTATGGATTTTGAAAGCATCATTGTTATCAAGATTAATAATAATTATGTACAATGCTTTGTATACATTTATATTAATAATAATGATTGGTAGTATGCTTATGAAGTGATAATTGAATATTTAATATTTTACACATTTATCAAATTTGGTTATTTTAGATTTGTGAATCATCAAAGTGATCAAATCTTTAGGATAATTAATCCTAAATTGACAAGAAGTTTTCAATCATTCACTCATAAAATTGATGCTATAAATGATGTTTATCTATGAGCAGATTGAAATTCATTATTATAAGAAATTTATGAATTACCCAAAGGTTAATTAGTTGTTCTTATAATTAATGAATATGATTGTTTGGTAATGTAGATGCATTATTAGTTTTACTTACTTATCCAACGATAATAAATATTTGTAATTAATGTATGCATCATTGCGTAATAATGTTAAATATTATTAGTATAGCACCCTACTCTCGCAAGACCCGAACCCGACATCTTTGATGATATTCGAGTCCGTGCCCCGTGAGGATGGCGTGCTAATGCACTCAATCATTAGAAAGTCGGTATAAGTAAATTTTTGTTTGTAAAACCACAACATAAAGTGCGAAAATTGATAACCAAATCGGGCCCATTCTATTTG
>JAOTAY010000002.1:31355353-31372461 GCA_025629805.1 Erythroxylum baracoense | reverse complement strand
GATGTATCACCCAAAGGAGAACATTAATGTACATTAATTGTTAACATAATCTTTCATCTGAATCTTTATAATATGTTCGTTTATGACTCAAAGCATTAATGTGTGGCGTGTATTTATTATAGTTTCTGTCCCTATGTCTTTACATTCACAAGCTTCGTCTATACCAATATTTAATGGGCTAAAATTTTTTGACTGGAGTGAACAAATTCAATTTTACCTTGGTATATTGGATCTTGATTGGGCACTACAAGTTGAGAAGCCTGCTGCTATTACTGATACTAGCAGTAATGAAGAAAAGGCTCATTATAAAGCTTGGGAAAAATCAAACAGACTAAGCTTGATTTTTATGCGAATGAGCATAAAAAACAACATCAAGTCAGCTCTTTCCAAAACTGAAACTGCTAAAGAATTTATGAGTTTTGTGGAAGAGTGCTCCCAAACAATTGATAAGTCTCTTGCTGGGACATTAATGGGTATTTTGACCACCATGAAATTGATGGTTCTTGTACTATGCATGAATACCTCATTGAAATGACAAATATTATAGCTTGACTTAAGTCTCTAGGAATGGAAGTGCATGAAAATTTCCTTTTAAAGTTCATTTTGAACTCTTTACCATCTGAGTATGGTCTATTCCAAATGAGCTATAATACCATGAAAGACAAATGGAAAATCCATGAATTGCACAGTATGTTGGCTCATGAGTAAATCAGACTTAAGAATCAAGGAAATCATTCCATCCATTTTGTCAAATATTAAGGAGCTAGTAAGAAAGTACATAAGTAACATAGAAAGGGGAAAGGACCATTGAAGACCAATGAGTCCTCCATTAAGATCCAAAAGAAGGCAAACAATAACAAATGTCATTTCTTTGGAAAATCTGGACACTTCCAGAAGGACTGTCTATGACATAAGGCTTGGTTCGAAAAGAAAGGTAAGATTAAGACTTATGTATGTTTTGAATCAAATTTAACTAAAGTTTCACGTAATACTTGGTGGATTGATTCTGGATGTACAACTTATGTTTTTAATACTATGCAGGGATTCCTTATGATCCAAACCACAAACCTAAATAAGAAGTTTGTTTTCATAGGGAATAGAGTAAAGGTTCTAGTAGAAGCAGTCAGGACTTACCATTTAATCCTAAATACTAGACATCATTTAAATTTATTTGAAACTTTTTATGTGCCTTGTATTTCTAGGAATTTGATTTCTTTATCTAAACTTGATGATACTGGATACTCTTTTAAATTTGGTAATGGATGTTTTAGTTTGTTTAAGCATACTATTATAATTGGATCTGGTATACTTTGTGATGGTTTATATAAATTAAATCTTGATAATTTATATGTTGAAACTCTTATGACACTGCATCATAAAGTTGGAATTAGACGTAGTTTAGTGAATGACTATTCTGCTTATTTGTGGCATAAGCATTTGAGTCATATTTTTAAGAAAAGAATGGAAAGATTAGTAAAGAATGAAATTCTTCCAAATTTGGAATTTACTGATCTCAATATTTGTGTGGATTGTCTTAAGGGAAAGGAGAAAAAACATACAAAGAAAGGTGCCATGAGAAGCACTCAGCTTCTTGAAATTGTACACAATGATATATGTGGACTTTTTGATGTTAATTCTTTCAGTAAAGAAAAATACTTTATCACCTTTATTTATGATTATTCATGTTATGGATATGTCTATTTACTGCATGAGAAATATCAAATAGTGAATGCCTTAGAAATTTATATAACTGAAGTAGAAAGGAAACTAGACAAAAAAGTGAAAATCGTTAGGTTTGGTAGAGATTGTGAGTATTACGGAAGATATGATGAAACTGGACAACACCCTGGTCCATTTGCTCAATTCCTAGAAAATAATGGCATATGTGCTCAATACATAATGTTGGGTACACCACAACCAAAAGGTGTATCAAAAAGGCGTAATCGAACCTTAATGAACATGGTTAGAAGTTAAGCAATACATCTTTACCCTTAGCATTATGGATGTATGCCTTAAAAACTATCATGTATTTGTTAAATAGGGTTCCTATTAAGGCAGTTCCAAAAACACCTTTTGAACTGTGGACTAGTAGGAAACCTAGTTTAAGACACCTTCATATCTGGGGTTGCCAGGCAGAAATAAGGATTTATAATCCACATGAAAAGAAACTAGATGCCAGAACAATCAGTGGATATTTCATTGGTTATTAAGAAAAATCTAAAGGGCATATATTTTATTGTCCTAACCATAGTATAAGAATTGTTGAAACTGGAAATGCTAGATTTAATGAGAATGGTGAAATTAGTGGGAGCGACATTTTACGAAGTGTGGAAATTAAAGAAGTTAGAATACAAGTCCTTTTGACTTGTGTTCCTACTACTTAAATTGTTGTTCCTCAAATTGTTGCATCTTATAACAATCATGAAGAGCAACAAATACATGCTCCTAACATTCAACATGAACCTGTAATAGAAGAACCACAAGAAAAAACATTAAGTTGATCCCAAAGAGAAAGGAGATATGCTATTCTGAATGATTATGTGGTCTATCTATAAGAGTTAAAAGATGACTTAGGAATTAATGATGATCTAGTTTCAATTTCACCAACCGTTAATAGTGCTAATGCTAATAAATGGTTAGATGTAATGAAAGATGAGCTTAAATCCATGGAACATAATGGTGTTTGGGACCTTGTAAAATTTCCCAAAGGGTGCAAGAGAGTTGGGTGTAAATAGGTTTTTAAAACAAAACGTAACTCTCATGGCAACCTTGAACGTTATAAGGTTTGACTTGTTGCTAAGGGTTTTACTAAAAAATATGGAATTGATTATAAGGAAATGTTCTCTCTAGTTTCCAAGAAAGATTATCTCAAAATTATCATGGCACTAGTGGCTCATTATGATTTACAGCTACATCAGATGAATGTGAAAAATACCTTTCTAAATGGGAATTTACAGGAAAATGTATAAATGAATCAACCAATAGGTTTTTCAGTCCAAAGGAAAGAACACATGGTGTGTAAACTGAAAAATTCAATATACGGACTTAAGCAAGCTTCCCGCCAATGGTATCTTAAGTTTAATGATACTGTTGTTTCCTTTAGTTTTAAAGAAAAAACTATTGATCGGTGTATATATCTAAAGGTCAGTGGGAGTAAGTTTATTTTTTTGATTCTGTATGTTGGTGGCATCTTCCTCGCAACTAATAATCTTATTCTATTAAGTGAGACTAAGAAGTTTCTTTCTAACATTTTTGAAATGAAAGATATGGAAGAGGTAAATTATGTGATCGTAAATAAAATATTTCGGAATAGCTCACAAGGACTATTAGGTTTGTCTTAAAAAGTATATATTAATAAAGTTTTAGAGAGATTAAGAATGGATAAATGTTCATCTCCGGATCTAATTCGGGAAGGAGACAAATTTAGTCTCATGCAATGTCCAAAGAATGATATGGAACGAAAATAGATAAAAGGAATTCCTTATGCATTTGTTGTTCGTAGTTTGATGTACACTCAAACATGTACAAGGCCAGACATTAGCTTTGCAGTTAGTATGCTTGGTAGATACCAAAGTAACCCAGGATTGGAGCATCAGAAAGCTATAAAGAAAGTCATAAGATATTTGCAAGGCACAAAAGATCACATGCTTACTTATAGGAGGTCCGGTCATTTTTAAGTAGTTGGATATTCAGATTCAGATTTTGTTGGTTGTGTAGATACTATAAATTCTACATTTGGCTATGTATATCTTTTAGCCGAAGGAGTAATATCATAGAAGAGTGAGAAGCCATCCACTATAGAAGCTAAATTTGTGGCGTGTTATCAGGCCATGGTTCAGGCTAAGTGGTTTTGAATCTTTATTTCAAGACTTGGAATAGTCAACGGTATTGCCATGCCACTGAAAATTTATTATGATAATTCCGCGGCAATTTTCTTTTCTAAAAATGACAAGTATTCTAAAGGTTCTAAACATATAGAATTGAAATACTTTGCCGTTAAAGAAGAGATTCAGAAATGTAGAGTGTCAATTGAGCATATTAACACTAATCTTATGATTACTGACCCTTCGACTAAGGGATTATAGTTGAAAATATGTACGGGGCATACTGACAGTATGGGTATTATTGCTAAGTAGGTATTAATGCATATTATGATGACGTATATGTTTTAATGTAATTGACATTCTTAGCTTATTATTGAATTTGTTTCTGATTTACCTTTTTTTTAATGTGTATCCTAGATTGAATAGAATGATGATAATAGTTTTGTCTTGAATAGACATTATTTTTTGATCAATTACGTGTTTCCCATTTATTAATTATTTCAAAGAGAAGACTAACTTTGTAGTACATGGAAGGGAATATATTGCTTAAATCACATACAACCGTCATGACTCACTTTAGTTCTAATTCTTAATTATGATGAATGATGTATTCAAAGCGTATTAAATTTAAATGACTTATGAAGATGCCAATGTTACATGAGCTAAGTGGGAGAATGTTAGATTATTAATGTCTCATGTAATAAATGTTTATAAAGCTTAATACTGACATGATGGGTGTGGTAATTAAGAGGTGGTGTTTTTCAAAATCACTTATAAACGTCACCTCTTTTGGTCTCATTCTTGCCTATTAAGTTGTTTTTGTCAATAACTATCAAATAAGGAGAAAATACAAAAGTGATGAAGAGAGTAGAAAGAATAGAAACATGAAAGAGAATCAACATTACTCGATTTTATGGATCAAAATATGACTACTTTATATGTGAGAATTATATATGTTTATGATCATGTATAATCGTAAAATGAAGTGAAAGATTACAATAGTTAGTTTTAAATGAGATCACCACTTACTGCTTATTAATATACGACTCCTTAAAAGGGGCAGCCGTAGTCGATTTAATGTACACATCTTACAACGTGGGCTTACCAGACATTCATTTATCAGATTTTCCATTCATTTACTCCTTTCATAATCTAACATGCAGACCATGTTTAAAGATCATTATCAACTTTAGATCATTTTATAACTCAAGAAGTATCTTATCCTGATTTGAATACTCTTGTAAACTCAATCATGTATCTTGTCACATTAATTTCTTATTTAAAGTAAATATTTATTTAGAATTTTAATGATCAACGTTTTGAAATATTATAACATTTACATAATTTTAAATAAATTATTAAATTAATATTGAAAATTTTATTTCTTAATATTTGTGATATTATTGGTTAGTATTTTTATATTTTAACTACTATATTGGTGAATTAACCTGATCATTACTTTTCCTTCTTTACTCTTGTTTCTTAAAATAAGGAAAACATTCGTCAAGCTCTAGATTGAAGTACTCCTATATATATATACATGATTTGTGGTGAATATTGCAAAAGGGACATGTGCATTCCTTATTTTTAAAAGAAAGCATTAATGGATTGAATTTAATTCTCAAATTTCCTATGTTTTATGACAAAATGTTACTAACTGAAATTTTATTAATCTACTAAAATATGTAGTTAACTAGTATTTATATTTTGCTTTAGGTCAGAGTTACAAATTAAAATTTTCATATAAGTAGGTTATTTTGAAAACTATCAAACTATATGGATTCAGCCAACTTATAAGTAATTAAAAGTATAGGGAGACAATAGAACATATAGGGTCACTATTTTTTTTTCTTGTTAAAATGAAAATGATTTTAGCTACGTTAGGATTGATGGTGGAATCATTTAATTTCTTTTAGATTAGTTGAGTAGTGTTTATCTCATATTTATCATATTTTAAAGATTGTTCATGTTTTAAGGATGTCTAATCTTTGAAAATGTGTATTTAAAAGTAAGATTAATATGACTCAAACATATAGAGGATACCCAATTCGTTTAATTCTACAGCAGCTTTTGCTAGGCCTACCGTTCGGTTCTTTTATTTTGGGTCGCAACTCTGAACTGGCCTTTTAACTTCTGTCTTGCTTAATAACAAGAATACACCAGTCAGAGGCCGAAAATACTTCAATATGTTCACTAGAATTTTAATAGACATTGAATTGTTAAACATATTTGCCTATGAGTTCTTGCAGCAATTGGCACAATGGAGGATAACATATCGTGTATAAAAATATAAACTGCAAGTTGATATAGAAAATAAGCCGCCCATCAGCTTCTAAATTCACTTCATCATGATATGCTGGGATGCTTAATTGTGATATGATTTGAATTCCAAGTGGCACTAACTAGGAAGAAGTGGTATGTCAACCGTCCAATAGGGGTTGGTCTAGTTCAAAACATATTTTTAAAAAATCATGTGTTGACCTAACACATGAATGCTTTGGCCATGTTACTAGCAAGGTCAAAACTTATTTCCAGCCATTTTTATTAGTTGATTGGTTGATATGGTTGCATATATTAGTTGTTTCTCTTGTTAGGAAGTTCCTCTCATGGGCTGTATCATGCTGATTTATACCATTACGCCACTAGAACGGGTCATGACTCACCACAGTTTTTTTCAGTAGCAATTTAGAATTACACATCTGAACCGATCCCAAGATTATCAAAGCATCCGGGAGCCTAGAGGTTTGCTTAATTATTTAAATGCAAATAACAGATCATATAATATGTAATGACAGCTTTTAGAGAGAATGGTTAGCACGTCAAAGCAACTATATAAAGGGAAGCTTAATTCTAACGTGCTTCTCAATAAGCGGCTAAGCCAGTTTTACTTTGGTGCTTCTAGGATGGCTAACTCCAAAATTTTCTACTGTCTCTTCCTTCAACTGATGTTTCTGCTACTTGTCGTCAACCCTGCAAATGGTCAGTTGAAAGTCGGGTTTTACTCAAAGACATGCCCGCGAGCTGAGGTCGTGGTGAAGGAAGTTATAGATTACGTCATGTCAGTGGCTCCAAGTCTTAGTGGTCCTTTGTTGAGAATGCATTTTCATGATTGCTTTGTCAGGGTAACTAACTTACTTGTTTATTTCAATTCCTAAGTTAAAACTAAGTTACCTTAGTATGTAGTAAAAGCTTAATAAAACATGGCATATGAAAGCGCCTAAACTTAAAGTGGCTGCAACTTTGGTGAAATGTAAGAATCTGAGGTTGTAATTTAAGGGAGTCGAATTACCGCATGCATATGGTTAGAAAAATGGTACGATAACTATATTTATGATGTCTACAGGGCTGTGACGGTTCAGTGCTGCTAAACTCCGCCACCAATCAATCTGAAAAATTTGCAATTCCAAATCATAGCCTAAGAGGATTCCAAGTAATTGATAGAATCAAGGCTGCTGTGGAGAGGGAATGTCCTGGAGTAGTTTCATGTGCAGATATCTTGGCCATTGTGGCTAGAGATGTTACAGTCGCGGTAATGAATTAAAATTGCCTTCAACTTTTGTTTTCGTTTAACATATGCTTCGTGCTTGGAAACAAAACCAAGTGATTATTTCTAACTCAAAATAATAATAGACCAAGGGTCCATGGTATGAAGTTGAAACTGGAAGAAGAGATGGAAGAGTATCTAACTCAACAGAGGCCTTACTCAATCTGCCATCACCTTTTTTCAACATATCTCAGTTGATAGCGTCATTCCGATCCAAGGGATTAAGCATTAAAGACCTAGTTGTCCTATCAGGTGCTTAAAACTTACATCTAACACTCTTTGTGACTTTACATGCAAATTTCATGTAAAATTAATTGATCTCTTTTTATGGATGCAGGTGCACACACGATAGGCACTTCTCATTGCAGCTCATTCGATTCCCGCCTTTACAACTTCACTGGAAAAGGCGACTCCGATCCCAGATTGGATTCAGAATACATTCCCAGATTGAAGAGTAAATGCAAGCCCGGAGATGCAATCACACTCGTAGAAATGGATCCTGGGAGTGTTAGGACTTTCGACCCTCATTATTATACACTTGTTCACAAAAGAAGGGGACTGTTCACTTCTGATTCCGCTCTGCTTGAAGACAAAGAGACAAAATCTTACATTGAGTTGCAGTGCGCAACACAAGGATCCACTTTCTTTAAGGACTTCGCAGAGTCTATGTTAAACATGGGCAGAATCGGTGTTCTTACCGGTAAAAATGTTGGAGAAATCAGGAAAGTGTGCTACAAAGTTAATTAAAAGTTCCACCTTACTGTCATGTTGCCAGAGAAATTCCCGTCAGTTTCATATTAATGCAGTTGATAATGGCTTGTTCCATTGTTTCTGGTTAATCGAAGATTTCTTCCTAGTTTGATATTTGTTTATACTCAGCAATGTTTTGGTTTTACTTTTAAGAATGCTTAAATCTCATATTATAATTTATTTCCTTAATTTGATGTATCTAGTCGTTGTATGATGAAACAATGAGTTTAATAAAATATTTCCACATTTCTGTTTCATCTGCATCTTTATTAATCATCTCATCACATGTGTCCTTCGATGATCCATGTCAGGCAATTTACTGCCCTTAACTATTTATGTGGTCCTTAATTCTAAGTTCTATCGAATTTCGATTTTAATGAATAAATTTCTTTTTGGTAAACAGAAATAAAAGGTGTTGAAGACAATCTTTACAAGTAAAATCTAATTTTATCCTCTTTGTTTTCCTTATCAGGAATTTGATAAAGTAGTAAAACAATACAACGTGCCAGAAAGCACACACTTCCCAAACAGATCAACACTACGGAGTGTAGAATATTCCAAGAAAATCATTAGACTTGCTTAAATCATATGCTTATAAATTAAGCATATAGATCTCACAGTGGAAAGTCATTACGTTAGTCATATACTTCAGAAACAAAGCATGCATATAGAACTTACAGTAGAAGACTTCATGTTGTTTGTACACAATAGTGAGATGGTAAAAATTAACAGATCATATTATATGATCGTCAAAAAATTATCCAGATATAGCAGGACATGTAACCTTGAGTTTCCTTCACTAGAGATCAGGTGTTTCTTTACTCCCTCAGCCACGGACATTTATTGCCCTTTCTTCTAGAGCAGAGATTAAATGATCACCTACCGCAGACATAACAACAACTCGACAGAGATCCTCAAAGCAACAAAACAAATATATACATCCATACTTCATTTTGATCTTAGGGATTGATCATTAGAATGACCAATCTTGATTAACAGAAATTTGGAGTCAAAATTTCATGTATACTTGTCCCATTAATATCAAACAATAAAGCGATATTACTACTTTTTCATTCAAAGAATTATAGACAAAAGAGTAAAATAAATCATAGGCTTAATAAGAAATACGTTCAAAAAAATATTAAAATTGAACAATTTAATCATGTATTTAACTTAAATGCTGTGAAACAGGAAGAATTTATTTACATCTTTTAATGTGTACTTTCATTAAGAGCTGAATTATTAAAGACATGAATAGTAAGAATTTATATGACCTTTTGTAATAGTTATACTTTCCATGTTTTTAGTATTTAAGGTACTGAAGTGAAAAGGGTATGCTAATAACTTGGATTTTGATTGATTGTAGCTCTCTTTAACATTAGCTAGTTATCTGGCTCAGGCAATACTTTTTCCTTAGTTAATTGCACTGCAAGTAGGAGTTATTGTATGGTAATGTTATGAGTAAGTAAGCAGCCACTAACAAAAAAAGAAGGGTAATGGTCCTTATAATGGTCTTGTTCGGAGGCTTATTGCTACTTCTCATTTTCTTTTTTTTATTACATTAGGTATCCTAGCTTAGCCGGACTAATCCTAAGCCCCTAAGACCCCACCCCAAGAGCCCTAGAGGATGTAAATCTGTAACTCCAAGATCTCTCAGGTTTCTACGTGGCCTGTACACTTCTACGCATAAGGAAACGTTACATACTTGATTTGTCAACTACTGATTGATCGCTGGCCCTGCTCAGCATTAGGTTCCTAGCAGCCCTCGGGTTCCCTAGTAGTTTCAACTCCCATACTGCCGCTGGAAGCGAGGCGTCCATAATTGATCCAATCAAGGAGCTTTACCCAGGAGGCTAGAGGATCATCAATAGGACAAATTTCTCATTTTCCATCCTTTTGCGTGACTTGAACTCCTCGTTGTCTGCTACTTCTCATTTTCTAGTTCTCCTAGAATGACAGCAAAAGAAAGGTGAGTTCTTAGTAGTTGATTCTGGGGCAGGATATCATTAAAATTGTCAAAATTTAGATATTATATATAGATATTGTTTACATTAAAAAATTTAGGTCTTTACAAAATATCTAGATAAAGATAAATAATTTGTAGTACAAAATAAATGTTAGAATGCGTGGTAATTGTAAACAATTGAAATGTGTGGTTATAATTAATTTGATAAACCTAGAAATATCCATTTGTCTTTTTGTTTCATACATTAAGAAACAGGTTCATGCATTTAGGAGTAGAGCTTGTAAAAATTCTAATCTTATAGGTTCTACATTACAAACTTTGTAGGTTATAGTTAGAGCACGTTTGCATTGTAATTCAAGTTTTCACCCATAGTAATAACTTTGATATCCTATTTCATTCAAATTGAGTTGGGATCTTGTTTTATCAACCTAATCATTCTAATAAGTGGTATTAGAGCCTAAGATATATCTACTTATCATATGCTCTGTGATTGCCACTTATATTAGATCCTTTACATAAGAATATAAGTTAATATTTTTCATTCTTTTGAAGGTAATAGGTATCATTTATGTTCACAATTATTGTTTACGTAAAACAATAGGAGCTCTTTCTTTTGGTTCAAAGAAGTTTGAGATATGAGAAATGATAGTCAAATTTAAGATTGAGAAGTTTAATGAAAAAAATTTCTGGTTAGAAAAGTTAAGGATTAAAGATATCCTTACAAAGGATAATTGCCTTGTAGGCATTAACGGAAGATTGATAGATTTTATAGATGATGCCAAATGGAATAAAATGGACATGAATGGTGCAAAACATTATCAAGCTTTAGCCAATAAATTTTTTTCAAGCATAGAAGAGAAGAAAATACTAAAAGAGATATGAGATTATCTCATAGGACTATACAAGATCAATCCTCTCCATAATAAAATTTTTTTTAGAGGAAACTTTATATTCTTCATAAATCAAAATTCATTTGGATGATTGAACACATTAATAATTTGACTACTTTATTTTTTCAACTCTCATTGTTGTGTTAATAATAGAGTCATATGAACGTGTCAAACTTTTGATTCAAAGTCTGCCTAACTCGTATAATCAACTCATTATTAATTTAACCAATAATAATTTTATAGACTACTTATTCTTCAATGATGTTATAGCCACAATTCTAAAGGGAAAAAAGATAGTTTAGTTAAAAACTAGTTGAAGCTTTAATAGTTAATAGGTTGTGACAAAAATGGGAGTCCAAATCATGGTAGGTTAAAATTAGTAAGTAACAAGAATTTTAGTTGTAATGACCATACCAAGAAAATCACTTGAAAAAGAATTATTGTAATTCAAACAAAAATTTCGTTCGTTAACAAAATTTCGTAAGTACTTCAAATAATAGTAACTAATTATATTATGAAGCAATAATAACAATTTAAAGAAGGAATTCAATACTTAATGTATGGCTCTTCAAATTAAAAGCTAATTTTCACATGACCTCTAGAAGAAAATGGTTCAATTATCATTAACTTGTCTCAAGAGAATCTGTGTACACTTGTGATGATTATCCTTTAAAGGATGTTGGTATTAGAACCATCAAGTTGAAGATGTATGATGGCAATTCGTACTTTTCCAGAATTACAAAATCTTGAGGACCTAAAAAATAATTTTGACTCTAAGATGACCAGATAATCTTGGGTGGAAAATAAAAAATGTCAATAACGTGTCTCGAGAGGATCTATGTACACTTGCAATGATTATCCTTTAAAGGATATTGGTATTGAAACCATCAAGTTGAAGATATAAGATGGTACAATTTATACTTTTTAAGAAATAAGACATACGGGGGACTTAGAAAATAATTTTTTGTCTCTAAGATGACCAGTTAATCTTGGGTGGAATATAGAAATTTTCATCAAAATTTTGAAGATAATTCAATATGCAATTGAAGGGAGAAAAGATAGGTGCAAATTTGTACAAATTAAAGGGGGAAATATCATGAGAAGCAAAATTATTAGTTGCTTCAAGCAGTTCAAGTGAGACATACTCAACATTATGGCATCACAATGTGGACATATATCTAAGTAAGGAATTAAATGGACATGTATGGTGCAAAACGTTATCAAGCTTTAGCCAACAAAATTTTTTCAAGCATAGGGGAGAAGAAAATACTAAAAGAGATATGAGATTATCTCATAAAACTATACAAGATCAATTCTCTCCATAATAAAATTTTTATTTAGAGGAAACTTTATATTCTTTAGAATTCAAAATTCATTTTGATGATGTAACCCATTAAAAATTTGACTACTTTATTCTTTCAACTCACATTGTTGTGTTAATAATAGAGTTATATGAACATGTCAAACTTCTAATTCAAAGTCTACCTAATTCGTATAATCAACTCATTATCAATTTAACCAATAATAATTTTATAGACTAATTATTCTTTCATGAGTTATAGCCATAGTTCTCAAAGAAAAAAAGATAGTTTAGTTAAAGACTAGTTGAAGCTTTAATAGTGACAAGAGGGGGGCTTATGAGTTGTGATAAAAGTGGGAGTCCATATCGTGGTAGGTTAAAATTAGTAAGTAGCAAGAATTTTAATTATAATGACCATAGCAAGAAAATCAATTTAAAAAGCATTATTGCAATTCACAGAAAAATTTCATTCACTAACAAAATTTCATAAGTACATCAAATAACGGTAATGAATTATATTGTAAAGAAACAATAACAATTTAAAGAAGGAATTCAATACTTAATGTATGGCTCTTCAAATTAGAAGCTACTTTTCACATGAGCTCTAGAAGAAAATGGTTTAGTTATCATTTACTTGTCTCAAGAGAATCTATGTACACTTGTGATGATTATCCTTTAAAGGATGTTGGTATTGGAACCCTCAAGTTAAAGATGTATGATGGTATAATTCATACTTTTCATGAAGAACAAAATGATGAGGACTTAAAAAATAATTTTGACTCTAAGATGACTAGATTATCTTGGGTGGAAAATAGAAAATGTTAATAACTTGTCTCGAGAGGATCTGTGTATACTTGTGATGATTATCCTTTAAAGGATGTTGGTATTCAAACCATCAAGTTGAAGATATATGATAGTACAACTCATACTTTTCAAGAAATATGACATGTGGAGGACTTAGAAAATAATTTTTTGTCTCTAAGATGACCAGTTAATTTTAGGTGGAATATAGAAATCGTCATCAAAATTTTGAAGATAATTTAATATGCAATTGAAGGGAGAAAAGGTAAGTGAAAATTTGTACAAATTAAAGGGGGAAATATCATGAGAAGCAAAATTATTACTTGTTTCAAGCAATTCAAGTGAGACATACTCAATGTTATGGTATCAAAATGTGGACATATATTTAAGGAATGAAAATCCTTATTAAGCAAAAGCTACTCCCTAGGCTTATAGAGTTATTACTACCCTTTTACAATCATTATGTTAAAAATATACAAATATCATGTAAAATTTAACACATCAAATTCAAGAAACAATGTTAACGGTTCACTATAATGTATAGAAAACACCAATTCTATCCCTGGGAGAAGCAAAGTATTTGGTGTCTTTTGTTGGTGATTATTGTAAGAGGTGTTGGGTGTATCGTACTAAGTGGAAAATAGATGTGTTCCTAGTCTTCAAATTTTTTAAAGCACATTTAAAACATAATTATGGCAACAAGATCAAATGCTTAAGGGCCAATAATGGAGAATAATATATTGGAAATGAACTTGAAGCATTTCTGTAAACAAGAGCGCATGAAAAGAAAGTTTAATTTTGCACACACTCCTCATTAAAATAAAGTGATAGAGTAATTTTGCATACACTCAATAAAATATAGTGATAGAGTGTATGAAAAGAATCTTGTTAAAAGAATATGAGCCTAGACAAGGTTGTCAAGGTTGAAAAGGTTAATTCCACTCATTACATGGTGAATTAAATTCTTTCAACTGCAATTATGTCGAAGATGTTGTTATGTAAGTAAACTAGAAAGCTAGTAGATTATTTTGACCTCTATGTATTTGGAAGCATATGTACATGATGTATAATACCAAAGAAACAATAAGCTAGATCCAAATTTTATGAAATGCTTATTCATAGTATATGCTAATGAAGAGAAGGCGTATCATTTATAGGATCCCACCACCAAAAATGTTATTGTCAACAAAGATGTCAGCTTTATAGATGATAAATTACAAAGGGAAAAAATGATAACAACTCTTTACAAAAAAATTTGAGAGACTCTTATATAGGAGGAAAAGGAAATTCAAGTTTCTTTTAAAACAACATCAAAGTAAGATGTTCAAGAAGTAGTTGACTTTGAAGATCTATAATTTTGTCAAAAAACTTACATAAAAGACCACCAAATAGATGTAAGAATTGTATATTGGACAGAAATATAGCATGTAACTTCATTACAGGAAGAAATTAAAACTTTTCATAAAATACAAATTGAGAACTTGTAACATTACTATAAGGAAGGAAGCCAAATGATAATGAATGAGTCTTCAAGATCAAGTGAAATGGTGATAATTAAATAGAGCGATATCAAACAAGATTGGAGATGAAAGTGTAAGGTTAAAAGGAAGGAATTAATTTCAACAAAATATTTTCACCTCGAGCTTCTTATAGTCAAAGTAGTCATAGCAAATTTGATAGCCTGGTTATATCTTATTTGTTTTGCTTCTGAAGACAGATAAGGCCTGGATTTAACAAAAACCGGAAGCTATCTCTCAAACAAAATCATGCTCAGATAAATCCAAATGCAAATGTAGAACACCGCGGAACTCAAGGGGAAAGCGTGGTGTATGTGCATTAGTCAAATGAACCTTCAAAAACACGCTAATGTGATCGTAATTGAAAGCTCATCTGCTCTAATCTATTTTATAGTCCCGTCTGGATTGTCTCGCAAGCAAAGATCAATGTGTACCATAATACGATTCTAAAAAATGTGAACAATTTCGCGTGATTGAGGTATACAATAACTATTGACTAGGTAATGACATCAATCTCTTACATTAAATTCCGATTAACGGTTGAAAACACAAGCGAATAAGGACAGTTTTTCTGGGATGTTGCTTCACCTATCGAACAAGCACATCTCATGTGCTTTGCTGCTTTAATATGTTTGATACCTACCTGAAACCGACATTAAGATCCTTCTTTTACGGCTTTATAATAATTCAGGATCTTCACTGGATTTTCAAGGCCTCAGGTCAACTCTTGTTTTTTAATTGCATCAAGACTTATCTACTTGGAACTTGGAGCACATGCTCTGTCATTGAACTTGTTCACCAATAAATTCCAAATCTTCCTTCATTTTTAACTATACTTCATGTTTAATCCACTTTAATGATTTTTTAGGGCCTTGGTTTTATTTTTCAAATCGTATTTTCCCAATTTTAGTTATTTGATTGAAAAGAGAAAACACGTTTGATGAGGCAAATTACTATATTCAAGTATGAATAATTTTAAAATTTTATTACTAAATTTATAGATTATAGAATTTCATCTAGATATCAAAGTTAACAACTAAAGTTAATCTTATATTTATTTTAGTTGATTATATTAGTTTTATATTTTAAAGAAATTGTATATTATATTTAAATAATTTTTTATATTAAATATTTTAACAATATTTGTTTTAGAACTATCTTTTTATTTTTTCATTTCACTTACTATATTTATTAGTTCTATAAAATAATTTTAAAATCTATATTATTAAAGTAAATCTAAAATTTTAGGAAAATTAAAATATGATTAGCCAAATGGATGGAGTGAATTCTATATTTGAAGTAACCCATGTCTATGCTTCAAATTTACAATTTCAAAGGGGAAGACTCTATGGAACAATTTACCGTCCATTAAATCTACAATCTCCAATCTTTGGCTTATTATGGGAGATTTCAACTATATTCGATCAAATCAGAAATTAAAGGGTGGGAGGGGGTCTAATTTGGTATCTAGAAGGGGGCTAACTAATTTATCTTAGCAAATGCTTGTAATGGATCTCAGATTCACCATGAAATTATTTACCTGCTCTAATAAGCAACAAAGATCAATGCCAATTGGAAAGAAACTAGATTGAGTAGTGGTAAATCATATTTGACTTGATAAGTTCTCTTTATCCTTTGCTCATTTTTAAGGAAAATTCAGTCTTAGATCACTAATTTATTCACATATATAATCTTACAAACATAAGGATGTAACTTTAATGAACTAACACAATGGGAAGGCTACCTAGATATAGTTCATTGCGGTTAAGATCATAATGTGGAAGGGTATAAAACATTTCGGTTGATGCAAAAACTTAGAAAGGTGAAATAGGGTTTTATTATCTCTTATCTTAAGAAGGTTATAGAGACCAAGCTAAAACTTAGAAAGGTCCAGAATGAATGCTATAAACACCCTTTTAACAACCAATTGAGATTAATGGAAATTTAGAGGCTCAAAGAACATATGAAGGCTTTGCAGTTGTAGAGTTTTATTTTAAAATAGAAGGCTCAAATTGATTGACTAAAAGAAGGGGATTCAAACTTAAAGTTCTTTCATACTTTTGTTTTAGAAGGAAGAAATTTGAATAAGATTACTACACTTAAAGATGAAAGGGGGCATTCTTTATCAGATTAAGCTTCCTTACTTAAGTTTTCAAGGGAGTATTAATGAATTTAATGGGCAAAGAAGAGGTGTTACAAAATGATTTTAACATTAAAAGATTCTTTGACTGTTCATTAATTTAAGAATGTTGGGAATTTAGACCTCCCAAACCCACACCCAAGGATATTTTATAGTAAAAAATAACAGAAAATGGAGAAATAATAACAGCACAAGAAATTTACGTGGAAACTCCAAAACCGGAGAAAAAACCATGGGCACCGAGAAGAAAATCTACTATGTGAAAAATTCTTACAATCACACAATTTTTCCTCTCATCTAATATCCCAATACACCAATACACCCACAAAGAAATACCCAAAACAAATCCTCCAACTCTCACCTCAAAAGAGGAATT
>JAOTAY010000002.1:31315443-31329118 GCA_025629805.1 Erythroxylum baracoense | reverse complement strand
TTCTGTACTTTATGTTTCATCGATTAAAAATGTAATATGTTTCGTTTTCAGTTTAAGTAAACAAAATGTTTTGAAAAAGAAAAAGTGGGCCCAAATTAATGGTCATTGATAAGAGTATTCAAAAAAAATTTATATCGACTTTTAATTGTTTAGTGATGTGGCACACCACCCTCGCGGGGCACGGACTCGGATATCACCGTCAATATCGGGTTCGGGTCCAGCGGGAGTGGGGTGTTACATTTATGTTCTGCTATATTCGAATCAACTTTTGGTTTGGATGAAAAAGCTAACTCCTTTAGTAGTACTTCACTTCTTCCTTTATGATTTCTCATAAAATCTTCCTCCAAAAAGGTAGCATTTGTCAACACAAATACCTTCCTATCCTGAGGACTGAAAAAATTGTACCCTTGTGTACCCTTAGGATATCCTACAAACACACTTCTAACCTTGGTTCCATCTTTTTGGATTCAGGCCTTATAACATAGGCTGGGCAGCCTCAATTCCTTAAATGCCACGATGAGGGCACTCATCTAATCCACAACTTCCTAGGTGTTTTAGGCACCGGTTTGGATAGAACGAAGTTAAGAAGATATGTTACCGTTTGTGTGGCATATCTCCATAACGATTGTGGAAGGCTAGTGTAGGACATCATTGATCTTACCATTTCCAATAGAGTCCTATTCCTTCTCTCAGCTATACCATTATATTGAGGTGTTCTGGGAGCTGACAAGTTGGAAATAATTCCATTGTCAATTAGGAATTATTGGAATTCTTCAGATAAGTACTCACCACGTCGATCCGATCGAAGTTATTTTAATGGCTTGCCTAGTTGCTTCTTAGCTTCAGATTTGAATTCTTTGAACCTTTCAAAGGACTCACTCTTTCTGTGCATCAAATATAGATAGCCATGTCTAGAGTAATTATTTTTAAAGGTTATTAAGTATTCATAACCTCCTCTAGCTTGTACGTTCATGGGCCTACACACATTAGTGTGTACCAGGTTTAACGTAGATTCAGATATGTTGCCTTTGGAAGGAAATGAGGCCTTGGTCATCTTTCATTCAATATAAGACTCAGGTGGGTAATGGACCATTGTCCAAGGCCGTAAGGATCCCATCTTTCACTAACTTGTCAAGTCTTTTTTGATTGACTTGACCCATCCTTAAGTGCCACAGATATTTGAATTAATGCTAGAGTCATTGGATTTTTTTGGTTTTATTAATACTGTGGTGTTTAATGAGCCTGTTATAGGTTCAATAAAGAACAATTCCTGTTTAAATACTGCACTACAAATAAAATCCTTATTCTCATATATTGAAACAACATTTTTAAAATATAAGTAATAACTAGATTTTATTAAGCAAAAAATAGAAATCATGTTCCTTACTACCATTGGGATGTATACATCCTCTAAATATAACCTATGGCCACTAGGAAAGTATAAGATAACTACTCCCACTGCTTCTACCGAAACGTAGGACTCATCCGCTATCTTGACTTGAAATTAGGCTTTAGGCAGTCTTTTCCTTTGCTGGAACTCCTGTATAGAATTGCAAACATGGTTAGTGGCTCCTGAATCTAACATGCAAGAATTATATGAATTTGCCACATTTCTAGTTCTTAACAAAGTTAGAAAATCCATACCTTGTTTGCTCTTGAGAGTCTCAAGGTAGACTGTGCAGTTCCTCTTCCAGTAGCCCTTCTAACTATAATGGAAACACTTTCTTTTAGTGCCTTCTTGGGCCTTCTTTTTCATGGGTTAGGCCTTGACCCCTATTTGGGCCTTCTTTTTCTTTGGACCCTTCTTCTTTTGCTTGCCCTTACTTTTGGGCTTAGAAGAAAATGCCACATAAGCTTCTGGCCCATTGGCCCTGATATTTAATATCTCCTCTGTGTTCTAGAGGGTATTTATCAACTCACTCAAGGTGTAATCCTTAGTGTTGAGCTCACAGTTCAACTTAAATTGCTAAAAAGAGAGTTTAAGTTGTTAATGATCATGATCATCTGCATTTCTGCAACCATTTCCGTCCCAAGCAACTCGGCCTTAGTAACCACAGAGATTACCTTAAGTGTGCAATCCTACACTGGTTCACTAGGATTTTTTCTGAGATTATGAAAGGTTTAAATAGCTTTCACCCTTGCAGACTTGGTCCTCACACCAAACATCTCATATAAGCAAGAGACCAATGAACCGACATTTTGTATACCTGTATGTTGCTTCTGTAACATTGCGCTAATAAAAGTCTAAATATAGCACTTTGCAGTCTTATCAGCATTCTGTCATCACTCATGTTGTTGGAGTTGCTCAGGAGTTAAATTGTCACCCAGAGGTGCAGGCTCATTGCCTATTAATACCCATAAAATTCATTCATATTGGAGAACAATGCTGAGGTTACATCTCTATTTATTAAATTTCTCTCCATTTTTCAATTTGTTATTAGTCAAGGGCATTATGAGTGGATTCATATTATGGTGATTATGTCTAAAAATATAAATTATTAAAGAATGAGCATGCTAGTCTAAATTTTGGAACTTTGTATAAAATCATGATGCATGATGATAGATCGAAGAAAACTTTTTTAAAAAAATCTTTATACGATAGTTATTTTCTTATCTATAACGAACTACTTGACAGTAGGCCATTTTATCCATTAAAAGAAAAACTGAGACCCTCCCACTTAAAAAGCTACTAAGCATCTTCATGCCTAACTCTTTGAGAAGCGTCATAATTTGGTACATGCATTTATCAACAGAGCTACGGTAGGCAGATTATTGATAAACCATGTTAAGTATGCAATCATTTGATTCATCCACTAAAGGTATTTGCAAATCATGCCTCGGTGAGAGGTCACATTTGCTACTAATGAGTATATTTATCCTTTAGCAGACCCAAACCATGTAAGATCTACGATTCATGTCCTCCGGTGGAGAGTAACACTTTACCACATGCAAATGAGCCATCGCATAGAGACCGTGGACTCTCACATGAGCATCCTCTCCCACTTAATCTTTTTTTGTCTTTAAGTTTTAATAAATACCATCTTTCCTAGATGCAATTTATTAACCCTCCTATATTGTTTTATTATATATCTTATACATAATGAATGCATGGCAAAGCCTAGGGTTGGCAATTTTTCTAAATGGCATACAATCAAATAATATCATATATTATTTGTATCCATTCATCCATTTATCTCATGAATTAAATAGCTACTTTTGGTTATCCATCCTAGAAAATTACAAGGCCTTTAGGCCCAAAAATTCTTCTTAGACTTGGATCTTCCACTTCGAACTCTTCGTTCACACAACCTAGCCCGTTTGGTAAAAACAAGTTAATGGCATTTTTTCTCAAAAAATCTGATTTGTAAACAGTGAAATAAAAATTTCAGCACTTGTAAAAAAATCAAGATTTAATAGCATTTAATCAAAATAAAAATTTTCATTAACACAAAATAAAACATGAAAACATTTACCTACTTTTCTTCGATCCATGGTTGCTCTGTCTTTAAAATTGCATAATTTTTTACAATAAAAAAATAAAAAAACATAAAAATTAATACAAGGAGGAAACATGGCTATGATAGGGCCCCCTCCTTGTTACAAACCAATCAAAGAAAACTTACAAGGTAAATCGTTTTTCTATGGATAACTAAAAGAGCAAACCCAAACATACGTAGCATATATTTTTATCACACACAAAAAATTGCATCATACATTATTGAATTGCCAACCCATGCAACATATAGTAATTGAATTATGCATAATAAAATTAGCTCTGATACTAATTGTTGGATCGACAACAAAAGCATGCTTTAGTTTGGTTACACGATAGATTTCAAAACTTTTTTTGAAATCAAAACACAGTAGAAGCGTAAACACCAAAACAATATGCTTTTAATCTATACATGATATGACATAAAGAAAATAAATATAATAAGAACATGATCGAAATATTACCGACTCCTCACTACAACTTTGACCCCTCACTGCTATGTCCTCAACCAATCCGATCTACCACTTGTTCTCCTTAGACAACTTGGTTAACAAGATCCTTTGGTGGGAAAGGAGAAGAAAAAATGTAGAGACCACTGAATATTTCGAGAGCTTGGAGAGACCACTTAACTCACACCTTCATTTTTTATCAAAACTAAAAAAAATGAATTGTCTAAAACCGAATTCTCCAACTCTTGGTTTAGTTTTTGTGAGAGAGTTAGTGAGATTAAATTCAAGAACCATTCTTTTTGTTAATCAAAGCCAAAATGAAAAATATCCTTCCAAGTCTAACACTTGGACGTTAATGGGAGAGAGTGAAGAATACTAAAAAAAGGCTGCATGTTGTATTTAGCAATTCAATTTGTATTTAGCAATTCAATGCTAAATGTGCTGCTGTCCATTTAGCTACAAAACCAAAATCTACATTATAGTATAATTCAGTTTTGCCCTCCATTTTATTTTAAAACATTTGTTTCAATTCAATTAATCTAATTATTCAAATCAAACCAAAAATCAACCCAATATTAAATATTCCTTTGGGCTTATATTATTCCTTATGACTTCCTTGATAGACATGTTTTTGATGATAGTTTAAGAGGAGAAATGATTATGAAAGTGATGTTGAAAGTACATGTAAAGTGGATGGAGAATGGAAATCTTCATGGGTTGTTTAAATATAAACATATGTGAAGATAGATTGAGATTAAATGATAATGAAAATGGAGTTGATTTTATACTACATCGTGGATGAATAAATAGACATAATCATGTCATATTTTTTTGTTTATAATGAGTAATAGATTATGGAATGTTGTAGTGATGGATTGATAGTAAAATGGTGATTGAAGAGTGATAATCGTTGATAAAGACATGAATATTTATTGATGTTCTATTTACATATAATGATAAATAATAGATTATGTATTGCTTTATGGATGATTAATAATGAAATTGGTGTTTGAATGAGAGTTAATAATTGATGAATAAAGACATATGTATATGACCTATTTTGTGTTAATGAATGAGTGTAGAAATGAGAATAAATGAATGATTTAAATATGTTCTGTTTTGGGTACATGAGAAATGTGAGTGATAAGTTGTTATATCGAGATGAATTAGAGTGAGTTTGAAGTTAAAGAAAAAGCAAGTGCAGCGTCTTAAAATGAGAAGAACTAGGATGATAGTTTAGAAATAAGTTGAAAGTGATAATGGAATTGAAGGTGAGTTGAAATATTTATGAATGTATATATATGCATTGATGTTCTGTTTTGTATGATTGATGAATAATAATGTATGATCTATTTGATGAGTGTTTTTAAGTTAAAATGGAGATGAAAATGATCTGGAATTAAGCTAAGAATAATGAACTATTCATAAGGTGTGGAATATAGTAAGTAAAGAGTTAGAAATATGGAAAATATGGTTGTAAATGGCTGGAAAACTTTCAGATATAACAACCCATGATCGTGGGAATACATCCACGATCGTGGGAAATGAAGAAAAGACTGGAACATTTTGGTGACTAAACACATGATCGTGGGAAGTCATCCATGATCGTGGGAATGACTTTTAAGTGAATTATACTTCTTTTAAATGATGATTGAAACAACAAATGGTTAGGTACTTTCTTATGGTGCATTTAGGCTTGAATGAAGCTTGAAATGAACTTAGTTTGATGTTGGGTTAAGTGATTTAATGTGTGATATACTTAGGGTGATAATCAAGGTTATAACTTAAGCATGGATGATTGATATCAATGAGGCAAATTTTAGAAATTTAGAGATGCTATAAGAATGAAAGTGATCCTATGAATGGTAATGTGATTCAAAGAAGATAAGTAATGTGTATTAAGTAAGAATGAATGAGAACCTAAATATTATGTGATTATATGATGCTAGAAAAGAAATGATTAATGATTGAATTATGATATTAGAATAACCAAGTTCTCTGAGCTATGAACCTAAGTGTAAGCTTGATGTACACAAATGATGTTGTTTAAATGATCAAGAGATATGATTAAAGAAACATACTAGAATAGTCAAATTGAGCATGCATTATACATTACACATATACATATGTGTATGATTGAATGTTTATATGGTTGTGCAAATTAGTAATGTGTGTACGATGTGTGTATTGCATGAAGTTAATATATAGGATCCAAATGTTTCTGGATCATAGAAGCAAATGCTAATATGGAGCATATTGTGAGTCGACCTAGATGGTCTCACATTGATTAATTATTTCTGTTTAAATTTTTATATTGAATTGATTATGATGTGATTGAAATAATTCCAGACATTAATAGTCTGAGGAGTTTGATAAATGTGAATATATTGGAAGTGCTTCATTGAATATGAATGAGAAAGTAATAAGTGTTCTCAATGTTTCGTTAAATGCTGGACATAGATCCTATGAAAATGTGAAAAAGTGAATGTGTGTTGAATAAATGTCATTGACTGCATATATGTGAATTCATGCATTTCATTACATGATATGCTTGATCAGATAAAGGTAGTTGTGACTGGAGTTGCCACTGAAACAGAGCTTAAGCTCATAATGTGATTAAGAGCCAAAAGGTCAGTATATATAACGAACCCGGTATCCACAACGGATATGGGATAATTATCAATGAGCTCGATATCCATAATAGATATGGGACAGTTAAAAAGGCACTTGGTCACAACAAAGTAACAACTAAAAGTGAGTCACATGTGCATTGCATATAAATAAATTGATATGTATTAAATGAATAATTGAAATGAGATATATGTATTATTCCAAAATTGAAGTGTGAAATAATATGCAAATTCTGAATATGTGAATTGTCTATGAATATGATGTGTTGCTATAAGTGAGCCCATCGAGGATGGTTTGCTCACTGAGTTCGCAAAACTCACCAAAATTGCAACGTTGTCTTTCAGGCTCAGAGATGATATCTAGTTAAACAAATTGGAGTATAGTCACTGAATTCAGACAGAAGCTAAGGGTTAGGATCAGTTTGCACCTACATATTTCTTTAATCATTTTGTATTAAGATCTGTATTCTGCAATTGTTGTTTATTGTATTTGTGAATTTGTAATGACTTTTCTGATTGGAAATTTTTATAAATTAGATGGATCAATGAATGCTATCAGTACATTTAAGGATATGCCCTATGATAGTGGGATGCTACATAGTTGGTATCAGAGCCTACACTTAGTATCTTACATGGGCATTTTTCAAAATATGTGTTAAGGTACATGCATTTTAGATATGTCATAGCTTGCAGTGGCAAGTAATCCCCAGTTTAAGTTGCATTTATAAGAGTCACATGCATGAATATTTGTTAAGAGTTTGACTTGTTAGAAGCAATGAGAAGGATGATGACCTATCAGCGTGTAAGAAATGGAAAGTTTGTGGATATCTAGAAATAAGAAATACTACATAGTTCTATATGATGGAAAAGGATTCAATACATTTGTATGTGTGGTTGTATCATCAAATATGAAATCAATATTGTACTGTGGTTATATATGTCTTTGAATTGATATGGATGTGAATACATTGTCATGGATTGATTAAGGAAAAGTAGAGATATAGATAAAAATGATAAGATTTAAAGTGTGCAATCTAAGTTAAAAAAACAAAATTTACTATAATATTGAGAGGTGGAACTTGAAATTGAAATGGTTGTTTAATTAATATGATAAAAGTTATGATTTAACAAAAGAATATGTGAGTGGAATTGAGATCAGAACTTCATGATTGTTATGCTTCTATATTTTTGAATTGATTGGAAACATATGTATGTAAGATGAAATAAATTATAATTGGAAGATGAGATAAATGTAGAAATTCTCAAAGTTAAGTTGATTTGTTATTGTGAGTGCATATATGATAATTATCTTGATAAGTGATATTATTAAGAAATTATGTATTATATGTTTGGAGATGGTCTAGGAAGTGATCTATAACCAATTGAATATTCTTTAGTCATAGTTCCCATAGTTAAAATTCTAAGATGAATCAAAGTAACGCTTGAAAACATTTATAGTGATCAATTGAGGATAGATTGAAAGTGTAAATGATATTACTATGTGTGATAAATTCTAGGAAAAAGGAATGAAAAAGAAGCAGGGCACGATCGTGGCATAGTCCCTACGATTGTGGCCAAGATTATTTGGTTCTGTCATAATCGTGGGCAGGCACAAAGGGAAATGTTGTCTAGAATCAATTGAGATTAAGGTATCATTAGTGTAAGACATTAATTGGTGACTTTTTGAAAATACATCTCTAGATAAGATGTAATGACCTTGGTGGTACATACCAAAGTATAAGAGTAAATGAATATGCCTCCTATTTCATTGAGCTTTATTAAACAATATTCTGATCATGTAAGGTATGATAGTAATTGATCTTATTGAGATATCATAAATAGTTGAAATTGATCTTATTGAGGTATTATGAATGACTGTAAAGCAATGATAAATATAATTGACTGACAAGATTTATGTAAACAACACAGATGATTGAAGGAAGAAACCTTCTTTTGATAGAGACTTTCATTGAATTATATCATGTAAATAAAATGTTCCATTTCTAGAAATGAATGACTATTGATCAAATCAAAAGTGGATATTAGAGTTAGTTAGAAATGGGACTCAGTCATAAGAAGTTGAAAATGCTATAGGGAGGAGTGCATTTATTCTGTTTGATGTAAAGCAACCCAACTACGCTATTAGGTTCATGAATTGGAGAAGATGTTTTTACCATTGCTAAAGGAACTTAAGTCCACGATGTACTCCATACTAGCATATTCAGAATATAAAAGTTAGATTTGATGTTTGTGTTCTGAAAAATGGAGACGTATAAATAAATTAAAATTTATGGAGAAACTAGTAAGAATGGTCTGACATTAGAATAATTCGATAAGAAATCAGAGGAAATCGAATGAATGGAGAAAATCATTTGAGAAAAGAAGTCAATTGAGAGATTGTGAAAAATATGAGATAATATTACCCCATCTAAGGAATTAGTTACTTAAGAATTGCGAGGACCAGATATCGGCACATTGAGTTTTTGGCAATATCTTTTTGGGATGACAAACACCCTGACAACATTCATAACATTAATGAATAAAGTGTTCCAACCTTACTTGGATCAATTAGTGACAGTGTTCATAGATGAGATTTTGAGTGTATTCGAAAAGTAAAGAGAACATTTTAAACACTTGAGGTTAGTCTTACTTATCACAAAGGAGAAACAAATATATGCCAAGTTTAGTAAGTGTGAAATTTGGCTTGATCAAGTAGTATTTTGGGTCATATAATATCTGGACAAGGTATATAGGTAGACCCAAAGAAAATTGAGGTATTGATGAAGTGAGAAACTTCGAGGAATATAAAGATCCAGAGCTTTCTAGGATGAGCTGGATACTATAAGGGTTGTCAAGGGTTTTTACTGATCTTAACCCCTTTGATAAAACTTCTTAGGAAGAATATGTCGTTCAGATAGACTAATGAATGTAAAAAGAATTTTGAGGAAGTAAAACACCGACTAATTACAACATCGGTGTTAGCTATTCCATTTGGATTTGAAGGTTATGTAATATATAGTGATGTTTCACATAAGGAATTAGGATGTATTATGATACAGCTTGGTAAAGTGATTATATATATGCATTAAAACAATTAAGGTCTCATGAGTTTAAATTATTTGGCACATGATTTAGAACTTGCTACAATCAAAATTGCTTTGAAATTTTTGGAGACATTATATGTAGGGTGAAACATTTCGGATTTATACAGATTATTAAAGTTTGAGGAAATTATTGAGTTTGAAAGAGTTGAATATGAGACAGAAACAATGGATAGAATTACTTAAAGATTATGATTATACAAATGAGTATTATCCAATAAAGATCGTGTTGTATCTGATGCATCTAGTAGAAAATCCAATAACAGTGTAGCACAAATTTAGATATTGAGGTTACCAAATCCATTGCAATAAAGAGAATAGAATGTTGAGTTAAATTTGGGTTAAAATGAAAAATTATTAGCTATATTGAATTTAGGATCAGTTTTACATGAAAGGGTTAGAAAAGCCCAAAGTAAGGATTTAGAATTTGTGAATCTTATCGAGAAACTGAAAATGAATCCAAAATTTGAGTTTGAATTGGAAAAATAATATTTTGTGGTTGAAGTAAGGAGTATGTGTACCTAATATAGATGATTGAGAAAAGATATTTTTGGAGGAAGCACACATAACAACCTATGCTATACATCCTGGTAGTAATACGCTGAAACAACATTTAGTTGCCAAGGATGAAAAAGCAAGTGGCCAAATGTGTAACTAAATGTTTGATTTGCCAATAGTCTTAACTTTTGGAGATATGCTTAGAGCTTATATTTTAGAGTTCTTAGGATCATGGGATCAATATACAGCCCTGATTGAATTTGATTATAACAATCATTATCATAGTAGTATCGGTAGGAAATTGTATGAGGTGTTATACGACATAATGAGTCGTTCACCTTTATATTAGGATGAAGACGGCCTAAGGATTGTTGAAGGCCCATAATTGAATCAAGATACTTTTGATAAGAAAAATTGATCTGTAGTAGAATTTAAGTGACTCAAGAATGATAAACGAGTTAGGTGGATCAACACCGAAAGGATATTGAATATTAAGAGAAAGATAAAGTGTTTATGAGAGTATCGCCTCGAAAAGGGTATGCTGACGTTTGGTAAAAAGGGAAACCAAGCCCGAAATATATTAGTCCATACGGAATTATTGAGAGAATAGGACCATTGACTTATGAGTTAGTATTACCAACAAAGATGTCTTATATTCACACTGTGTTACATTTTGGTATGCTTAGGAGATATCGGTATGATCTAATATATATATTATTGACATATGAAGTGAAATTGTCAGTAACGTGAGATATATTAAGGAACCAGTTAAGATAGTGGGATATCTGAATAAGCAACTAAAAAACTAAGACCCACCAACTATAGTCATTTGGAAGAAATCATTCCAGTGGAAAAGTTACGTGGGAAAAACTAAGGAGAATATGAACAATGCCCTCATCAATTTGATCAATCAGATAAGAATTTCGAGCACAAAATTTCTTAAGGGGGAGAGAAATTTAGTATCCCGTTTTCCCATACTAAAGGTTAGAACCCTAGATTTCTGTAAATGAGAAATAATAATGAGAGATTAAAATAATGCATTTCATACTTATGCATAATATTAGCATACACACATGTGAATTTGATGCATAATATTAGCATACACACACGTGAATTTGATTGTTTTGTACACATTTCAATGTCTGTTCATGCACTCATTTGACATTTTCTGGGGATAAACGATTTTAATGTGATTATGATGTAAATACTGAATGAAATGTCTTGAAAATTGATTTGGTGAGTATAAATATTGATTTAGAATTTTTGGTGAAAAATTAGGAGATTTTTGAAATTATAGGTATTTTGGACTATGAAAAGTGTCGAGTGACATGACAAATTGATAAATGGTAGTATAATTAAGTGTTAAATGACAGTAGAAATTATTGATAAATGACATTAAGATTTATTGACAAATATCATAGAAAATTGGGATACAATTGGATTAAAAATTGGAGACAAATAGACTAGTTATTAAAGAGGACCCATTGGAAACCACAAGAGGAGGACATGTGGCAAGTGACAAGTGTCATGCCACTTTCCACACACCTCACTCTCATTACTTTTAATTGTAAGACCATTGTTCATTTGTTCTTCACTCTTGGCTAAATGCTCTCTCTTCATTTGTTCTTCATCTTCTGAATTTCTTCTTCTCCATTTACAACACCTTCAACTCTTACCATCGTGAACTTTGCTCTCATCCTTCACTTATTACTTCCATTTTTGTTATCTTCTCCATCTTATTACTAAAAGAAACCAAACCTACTCCACCCTCCATGATAAGGATCGTGTAGCTTAAGGAATTAGGTTTTCTTGGAGATATTGAAGAAGTTATGAGCTAATCAAGTAAGTACTATATTATTCCTTATGCCTTGCTTAATAGACATGTTTTTTATGATAGTTTATGAGGAGAAATGATTATGAAAATGATGTTGAAAACATATGTAACGTGGATGGAGAATGGAAATCTTTATGGGTTGTTTAAATATAAACATATGTGATGATAGTTTGAGATTAAATGATAATGAAAATGGAGTTGATTTTATGCTACATCATGGAAGAATAAATGGACATATTTATGTCATATTTTTATGGATGATTAATATTGAAAATAGTGTTAGAATGAAAATTGATAGTTGATGAATATAGAGTTGTGTATATGACCTGTTTAGTGTTAATGGATGAATGTAGAAAGGGGAATGGATGAGTAATTTAAATATGTTCTGTTTTAAGTATATGAGTAATGTGAGTTATAAGTTATCAGGTAAGAAAATAGATTGAGCTTTGAAGTTAAAGAAAAGGCAAGTGCACTGTCTTGAAAAGAGAAGAAATAAGATGATAATTAGAGATAAAGTGAAGTTGATAATGAAATTGAATGTGAGCTGAAACATTGATGAATGTATGGATACTTGGATGTCCTACTTTTGTATATAAGATGAACAATGATTTATGATGTGTGATTGAGCCCAAGTTTATTACATAAATTTGCGACATTTTCATGACTTTTGCTACACTTTTTGACTCCTATCTCTAGCTTTTGTGCTTAAATTGATTCTTAAGTGTGTGTTTTTATTTTATGTAGTTTAAAGGTAAAAATTGTTACAAATCAGTATTCATTGCACTAATTAATTTTCTGAGAATAATTGATACTGCAAACTATCTTTATTTTTATTGTAAGAGACTTAAGGAAAAGGAAGTCAAGAAGAAGATGTGGAATGAAAGAAGGCTGAAGTGAAGTCAACGAGAGAATGAGGCGTAACAGGAAGTTCGCCGCGGCGAAGTGGATCTGTCGTCACGGTGAAACATAGAATCCAGGCTGAACTTTCAAGAAAATTTTGCCACGGCGAAGATTAATTATGTCACCGTGGCCAAGGAACCAGCAACAGAGCAAAACCTTTCGGGAAAAGTTTGCCGCAGCGAAAACATTTGTCACCGTAGCGAACCTTTGAAAACTCGGACTAATTTCAAAAAAATCACCCACTATGTGACTAGACCTAGCATCCTTCATTTAAAAACCTACCAAATTAGGTTATAGCTGATAGAATAACAAAGAGAAAAACACAATTTTAACAAGCTTACAGAGGATACACACACTCACGTCTCTTCCTCTCCACTTAACCATCATCAATCACTTCTTTTCATTTTTCTATCCCCACATTCATTATCTACTGCTGCTGCCATGGATGCTCTTGGTGGGTTTTCGGTTGTGAGTTCTCCCGAAGCAATGCTTGACTAAGCACCATTTCCTCTTGAAGATGTAGCAATGGCTTGAGTTCAGTGGGCTTCAAGGGGGAGTAGTTTGTTCATATTTAACTACATTGTTGTGAACTCCTTAGTTAGGATTTATGTTTGTAGTTGGATTTTATTGATTATAGTTTAATCAAGTGTTGAACAATGTATTGTGTTATTGGGTTTGTTGATGTAGAACTTAGAGCTTGAATATATGAAGTCTCATATATGTCATTTTGTGATTTTGATAATTCTCTTTTATCTACCTAGTTGTGTTTG
>JAOTAY010000002.1:31293884-31315343 GCA_025629805.1 Erythroxylum baracoense | reverse complement strand
ATCCCCACTACTTCTCTAGCTAATGTGATATCTACTATGCAAGCTAAAATTTTCCTTAGTAAAGGGTGTGAAGCTTATTTAGCTTTTGTGATTGATTCTAGGATAGACAGTGTTAAACTGCAAGATATTCCAATGGTGAGTGAATTTCTAGATGTATTTCTTGAAGAGCTACGCGGACTCCCTCCTAAAAGGAAAGTAGAGTTGTCTATTGAATTTATACTTGGCATTGCTCCTATATCCAGAGCACCGTACGGGATAGCTCCTACTGAATTGAAGGAGTTAAAGGTTCAGTTGCAAGAGCTACTAGACAAGGGGTTCATTCAACCCAGTGTCTCACCCTGAGGAACTCCGGCTTTGTTTGTTAATAAGAAAAACTGTGCTCTCCTGATATGCATTGATTATAGGCAACTGAACAGAGTCACTATGAAGAATAAGTCTTTGTTGCCAAGGATAGAAGATTTGTTTGATCAATTGAAAGATGCAGGAGTATTTTTAAAGATAAATCTGTGATTAGGATATTATTAACTTTGGGTAAAGGATGTGGATGTTCCGAAGACTACATTCAGGACCTATTATAGACAATATGAATTCTTGATATTGCCATTCGGGTTAACTAATGTTCCAGCTGCATTCATGGATTTGATGAATAAAGTGTTTAGGCCCTACTTAGACTAATTTGTAGTGGTGTTTATAGATGATGTCCTGGTCTATTCCAAGAATAAACACAATCATGTTGAGCATCGGCAGGTTACGTTACAAACCTTACGGGAAAAGCAATTGTATGCTAAGCTGAGTAAGTGTGATTTCTAGCTTCAGGAGACATCTTTTCAAGGACTTGTTGTTTCTTCTCTAGGGATTAGAGTTGATCTTAGTAAGATTGAAACAATTTTTAACTAGAAGCCACTATGGAGTATGATAAAAGTGAGAATTTTTCTAAGTTTGGCAGGTTACTATAGCCAGTTTGTGAAGGAATTCTTGGTAATAACATCCCCTTTGACTAAACTGCTACGAAAAAAAGTGAAATATGAATGGTCTGCTAAATGTCAAACTAGTTTTAATCAACTAAAAAGAATGCTTACTAAAGCTCCTGTATTGGGTCAACCCATTTTTAGTAAGGAATATATTATGTTTAGTGATGCATCTAGAAATGGTTTGGGTTGTGTTTTGATGTAGGATGGAAAGGTAGTTGTATATGCCTCTAAGCAACTGAAGCCTTACGAATAGAATTGCCCTAGACATGATCTTGAACTTGCAGTAGTAGTGTTTGCTTTGAAAATGTGTAGGATTTTTACTGATTATAAAAGTTTGAAGTACCTGCTTACTCAGAAGGAACTTAATTTGAGACAATGATGTTGGTTGGAACTATTTAAAGATTATGATTGCATTGTGGATTACCATCTGGGTAAGGCTAATGTCATGACTGTTGCCTTGAGTCAGAAGACCATTTCAGCATTATCAATGCAGCAAAGTGAAAGAAGACTCGTATCTAATAAGGCTTTAATAGCTCAATTAAAAGCTAGGCCCACCTTGAGGTAAGAAATTTGTGATGCTCAAAACATTGATGATAAGTTGCAACAACTTATTTTGGCGACTTGAGAAAGCAAACAACCAGATTTTTCTGTGAAAGGAGATGATGATCTGTATTATAAAGGTCGATTATGTGTGCTAACTAATAATGAATTGAAGAGAAAGTTATTGTTTGAGGCCCATAGTACAGTATTTACAATGCATCCTAGTGGAAATAAGATGTACCAAGATCTAAAGTAGCGTTACTGGTGGTCAGGTATGAAACATGATATAGTGGATTATGTATCTAAATGTTTGACATGTCAGCAAGTTAAAGCTGAGCACCAAGTTCCATCTGGTTTGTTACATCCTATTTTGATTCCTCAATGGAAATGGAATAACGTTACCATGGATTTTGTCAGTGGACTTCCTCTCACTCAAAGGAAGTATGATGTTGTATGGGTGATTATTAATAAGTTCACCAAGTCTGCTCACTTTCTTCCCATTCATTCTGATTATTCATCAGATAAGCTTGCAAAACTATATGTGAATGAGATAGTGAGGTTGTATCGGGTGCCACTATCTATTATTTCTGATCATGTTCCTTAATTTACTTCGAAATTCTGGAAAGTCTGCAAAAGGCTTTGGGTACTCAAGTCAAGTTCAGTACCGCTTTTTATCTCCAGATAGATGGACAATCTAAACGGGTTATTCAGATATTAGAAGATATGCTTCGGGGTTATGTGTTGGAATTCCTAATAACAGTTATTAGACTAGTATTGGTATGGCACCTTATGAAGCCCTATATGGTAAGAGGTGTAGAAATTTGGTATGATTGACGGAATTAAGTGAAAACATGATGATCAGGCTTAGTATTGTGAAAGATACTGAAAAGAAAGTTCAAGTTATCCAACAGAGATTATAAGCTGTCAGTAATAAGTAGAAGTCCTATGCCAATTTAAAAAGAAAAGATATTGAGTATCAAGTAGGTGATAATGTATTCCTGAAAGTATCTCCATAGAAACACATACTTCGATTTGGGAAGACAGATAAGCTCAGCCCATATTATATTGGTCCTTATAAGATTCTTAAGAGAGTCAGACTAGTAGCTTATCAATTAGCTCCTCCTGAAGAATTGGCCAACTTGCATGATGTGTTTCATGTTTCCATGTTGAGAAAATATCTATTCAATGATACACATAAGATTCCTATGCAAGAAATTCAAGTAAAATTGAATTTGACTTATGAAGAAGGGCCTATGTCTATTTTATCCAGAGAATTCTAGCAACTCAGAAATAAGCAAATACCTCTTATTAAAGTACTCTGGCAACACCATGGCCTCAAGGAAGCAACTTGGGAGCCAGGATCGATCATAAAAACTCAATACCCTCAACTGTTCTCATTAGGTATGAATTTCGAGGATGAAATTATTTTAAGGGGGAGAGAATTGTAAGGCCCTAAATAATACCCTAGTTGAAATGTTACATATTCATGAAAGTATATGTTTTAGATATTGTGATATGATCGTGAATTGTATATGTTTTAAATTTTGGCCTGATCTTGAATTTTGGTTAATGGATCATAGTTAGTAACTTGGAATTAATTGTTATCATTAGAAAAATGATGTAATAAAATGTACATTTAAACTAGGAAATGGTCAAGTGGCAAGACAAGTTGGTACATGAAAATTAGTATGACTAAGCCTATACTTTAGATGACATTTGGCAACATTTATTGAGTGAAAAGTGGTCTCAATGAATTGTGACATTTGGTAGCCACACATGAAGACACATAGATGGCTTCATTGAAGGACAAGTACCAGACCTTCTTGTGTGATATGTGTCAATGAAGGATTAAGTCATCTTATAATGCATGAAGCTAAGGTGGCAAACTTTCTGTTGGAACCTTCTTCACTTTCTTCCTTGCTCTCCACTAAAAATCACTACAAGCTTCCTTCTTTGTATTTTGATCTAATCCTTGCTAAATATTTCATCATGAAAGCTACCTTATGTTATCTTCTATGTTGTTGTCTTTTTGGTGCTAAGAGCATCCTAATTTTACCTTGATCTTGGACATGTGTTGGTTGTTTGGAAAGGCTAGGTTAGTTGGTTCTTTGGAGTTAAAATTTGAAGTTAAATAGGTAAGGGAATTCTAAACTTGGTAGCATATATTAATATAAGTTTTATGATAATTAAATTGGCATGAAATATGTGTTATGATGTTGATGGAATAATTTTTGGAAAATGATAGTTTCTAGTTTAGTTTTGATGCATGAAGGACAATAAATTGAGAGTTGTCAATTGAGTAAGTTTGAGCTAGAATTGAAGATGATTTTGATAAGGATTTAAAATATAATTAAAGCACAATTGAGTTATAACGAATGGACTATTATTAAGATGTTTTGAATTTGGAATGAAAGTGCTAGAATCTAGAAAAGTTCAAGAAAACAGGTAGGCCACGATGGTGGCACCCATCCCACAACTGTGGGCAGATGCAGTAACTTCTGTCGTGATCATGGAGAGGTACCCCATAATCGTGGGTAGTACTTAGGAAGGAGGAAATGTTGGTTTTAGACAACTGTTATACTATATAAGGTTAAGGTACTTAATAATGGTTTAAGTGAACTTAATTGGGGTTGAAAATAAAACTATATGATGTTAGATTAATTGAGTAAAAGTTAATTTAGTTATGGATTTTTAATTGAGGTAATTACTTAAAGTATGTATGGTTAGTGAATAATGAGTCTAACGTTGAAATGTATGGTGTGTTCAAGGATGAATGTGTCCTTATAAATGCAAATGTGTTTCAAATGGTTTATGTGATGTGAATTGAATATTGATTGTTTGTGAATTGGAAATTTGTGTAATTATATGTAATGTGTAAATACAAAACGCATTTAATGCTACATTATTGCAAATGTTTATGCTCATAAGGTATGTTAAGTTTGATTGAATGTGCATGTATATGTTCAATTTGAGGAAAGTTACGCACATTTAATGGTACATTATTGCAAATGTTTATGCTCATAAAGTATGTTAAGTTTGATTGAACGTGCATGTATATATTCAATTTGAAGAAAGTAAAATAAAGACACTGTTATGCACTACATCTTTGGCATGTAATTTTGAAACCTGAAATAGTTTGTTTTAAAACTGCCAAGTATTAGTCATGGGTAAATAGGCATGCCTAGAAGGGTCTGTGGCTACTCCTATGACACTTCAGTGTCTCCTGATATTGACACTTTAGTGTCTCCTGATACTGACACTCTGGTGTCTCCTAATATTGACACTTCGGTGTCTCCTGTTACTGAGACATAAGTCTCTCTGGTTCTGTGATACCAATCATAGGTATCTCTTATACTGTCCCATTACCTACTTCTATGAAAATGTTAGAAGGATAACTTGTTTTGTTTTTTGATATATGTTCAAATCTGATATAAGTTAAGTTCAGTTATGATACAACTAAATTGTGTTCTGACATAATCGAGTTCTGTTCTGATACTTAAAGTTTTATTTTTTTATTAAGATATTCTGTTTGGATACTTGTAAGTTTTGTTTTGAAGCAAGTATATCATGTTCTAATATGTTATATTATGTTATGATGCAAATAATATTGGATTGTTCTTTTCTTTGAAAAATTAAAGGTTCTATGTGATTTGACATGATTAAGTGCATATGAATGCTAGACGATTGTTAAAAACAGTCGTCAATATATCTTGTTTATTTATTCCCCATTAAGCTATATGCTTAGCACAATGGTTATGCCTCCGTGTAGGTTCTGATAAGAAGATCTAAGGCTAGGACAACCTCAGTGGCCAAAGAAGGATGTGTTTTGTATTGGAAGATGTATATTTGTGTTTAAGTTTAAGTTATATTTCAATGTAATGAGTCATGTTGTATTTTTTGCTTTCTTTAATGCTTTGCAATAATCTTAATACAAGATAGATTTGGAACTTATCGCATGTTTTTAGAATAAGACAATATATTTGATGTGTTTTGTTTATAACAACATCTAATGATATTTAAAGTTTGTTTGTTTGAGTTTCTGGAAGGGTTTGGATTGTTTGGCATGTTTTAATTCTATTTTGTGTGGCATTTACATATCCTTCTAGGGGATATGTGGGTGTTACATTTCAGGATCCTTTCTTCATTCAAAAGCTATGTACAATACTATATGGTAGTTAGGCTTTTCATAAGATCAATAGACAAGTGTGATGTTGTCTTGCATTAGCCCTCCATATGTAGCTATCCACCATCCATCATTTAGCCATCATTCTCCACACGTCTCTTAGAATAGAATATCATATTATGGTTAAATGGACATGTGATGGTCATGTAAAATCCATGCAAGCGTGAGCTGCTTCATTGCTTCTCATTCTTAATTTTCTTTTCTTTACTTGCTCTAATATTTCTCATTCTTGCTCCACAAAGAAAAAGAGTATAAAAATTGAAAAGATGATTTCAATGAGCATGCTTTTGAGTCACTTTAATTCCTTCACTTCCAAAATGTACCTAAAATCAAATATGAGTCAAAGTGAGCATCCTAAGCATTTCTAAGATATTAATCATTAAGTGTAGTAAATCAAATAGATCAATATTTAAACACATATCACTCTCGGTTTGTTATTGAAATATACAAAAATCAAAGTTAATCACAACACCCAATCAATAAAACACAAAATCGACTATATTAACATTAAATTAATGTAAAATCTCGAATGAAGAGTTAGAACATCGTTAATAATCCAAAACCCATCATTATATAATCCCTTTCAATCTTATACATTAAATGAAAAAAATGAAATAGAAAGGAAATAGAACTTGGATCGAATAATCCAGGAAGGAAGCAGCGTCAAGAGACCACCTAATCTAGAAGCAATAGTGTCAAGACCCGCTTCTTCTTCAGTTTCTTCTTCTCTCTCTCTCTTCTTTTCTCCCTCTCTTGAACTTTCCAAAAGTGACAGATTGTATAAGCTCTCTTAGGGTTACATCCTTAAGTCTTATATAGTATTTCCAATTAGGACAACCCTAATGTCTTTTTCTAGTCTGAAAGGTTTGAAAAATCCCTCAAAAACTCAAGGTGGGACTAATGTCTGCGTATCTGTGGCACAGGCCACGATCGTGGCCAGGAATTTCACTTATGTCAGGATCGTGGCCAGGAATTTTTGATTCTGTCACGATCATGACCTGACCCCTTGTACTAGCTTATGTCATGACCGTGGCATATTTGCCATGATTGTGGCTCCTTGCTCTTGTTTCTGTCACGATTGTGGAATATTAGCCATGATCATAGCCCTTGGTTATTTTCCAGGTCTTCTCCGAATCTCCTCCAATTGCCTTGAAACACAAACAAACACATCAAGGAACCTCACAAATATAAAATTGAAGCTCAACAACATGTTCTAACCACAAAACACTTCAAACATAAATATTTACTAAATATCAAAATTCTAACCCAAATACGCACTAAATAATCAAAATAACATCTAAATACAAACTAAACTGCCTACAAAATCATGATGCAATCTACAACTATCAACATCCCCAATTTTAAACGTTTGCTTGTCCTCAAGCAAGCAAAACAACAAACAAAACAAAACAAGCCAAGCAAAACAAATAAACAGAATACACACACAAATGTAATAATGAGGAAATGACATCAAACTTCACAAAATAAATTTAATTATAAACATAATTCTTCAATTTGTTCTAACTTATTAACTTGCAAAATTCGCGTCTATATACTCTGGACTAAATATACATATTAATCAACACTTAGATGTCAAGTTTACTCACCCTTATCATTTATACACACACTTTGATAAGTGTTTGGTCAATCAAACTTGTAACTATTCCTAAGTAAGTTTTCATGAAAAATCAAGCTACTCATAAGTTTGGTAGGTTTTTAGTTGACAAATAATCTTTTTGTTACTTTTTATAGACAAAAACCTAGCCATTTTACGCAGAGGCAAACATTTGTGATGAATGTCGATTCGGTTACTCAACAAGGTCATATTTTTGTTAGACAACTTGGTTGGAATGTCATTATAGCCTTTTGACATGAATGTAAACATTTATGGTGAATTTCGTTCCGGTTACTCAGCTACATCACATTTTCAACTAGCTACTAGCTCTATTCATAGCCCGAAAGCTAGCGGAATAGCTATTTAATTAAATTTTGTACTTTTTTAAAAAACACAAATTTAACACATTACCTACCTTATTGTTTTTGCTAGTCATTCTTATGAAAATATACTAGCAATGCTACTTATTTGATTGGCCTAAAATTATAAATGAATGTGACAGCTTCCTAGGGAGAATAAACTAAAATCATATCCTAATTGAACTACATATTTAGCTAAAGTAACCTATGTCACTAATTTTGCAAACTAATAAATTTTTGTAACCTAAAAGAATATGTCTAAGTATAAATCTATCCCATTAAGCACATTCACATGAATCACATCATACAAACCTAAACAAACTATCATACGATATGCAAAATTCACATTCAAAGTAGAAGCGCACAACCCTCCCCACACTTGAACAACACATTGTCCTCAATGCGAGAAGGACACACAAACACACATAAACGGGAAATAAGAGCCACAATATAGGAAAAAAAATAAGAAGAAAATACTAACAAAAATAAAAAGAAAAGAGATAGAACACGAAATCGTCAAGGTGACAGAAGTAGTGATGATGTCGGAGACGGAGACCTAATGCACTTGACATCAAGATGGGTTCTCTTTCTTATAATTGATTTAAGAGAATAAGAGAGTTAGCAATCCAACCATTCCATATCATTACAAGCTTATTTTAGAATTTAAAACAAATCTAATTACACAACAAGTTAAATATAACTACGTAACCTGCTAAGTTATGGTCATTAGCTTGACCTTCATCCTTTAAAACTCAGCTATAATCAATTATAAGTAGCTTGCTTCCACTTATAAAGCCTAATTCCAATTTTGTAGCCTGTAAGTAAGCTACAAATTACAAAATGATCAGAAAGACAATATTGATAACGTTTAGAAAACTAAATAATTTCAGTAATGTCCTTTTCACTAATAAACTGTAATTAAAATAGGGCATAACGAAGCTCCCTGAATCTTCTATTAAGCCTAGCAGTTTGTTTGATAAAAGGGTGAGTTGTTCTTGTTCTTCTTTATTCACCCCCTTTTCTTCTTCTACTTTTGCTTCATAAATCGAGACTTTCATAGCTTTTTCAAACTCAATGTTCATTGTCATCTATTCTTCTTCCTTTTTCTCTTTAAAGATTCGAACACATCAATTCTCCTGAATGAGTCACCCTCCTTCGGATTCTTTAATACATCATTCATGTTGGATGTCACTTGGTCATTACTAATATGAAGGATATTGTTCTCTTCATAGACATCTACTAAAGTTTTTTTGATGTTCAAGTATGGTATACCAAGATCTGGCAAATAATATGGGGGTTTTCATCCTTTTCTTCATCCCCTTTCTTCTTTTCTTGATCTTCTACAAGGTGGGGTTCAGCTTGATTTCTCGTTGGTTCTTCTAGCTCTACCCTATTCCTAAGTGTGATAGCCTGACATAGTTCTATTGAATTTACCTTCGTGTTGTGCAAATAGTTTTCCACACTTCTTTTACAAAACTCCCCAGAAAGCTGGCCCATTTGAACCTCCAGATTATGAATAGAAGAGGTATGATCTTCTGTTACTTGTTTAAACTTCTCTTACAATCTCTTTTGGCCCTCTTCTATGTTCATGAGCTTATCCATAATCTTATCTAATTTAAAATCTCATGAACTGGACTCATTTAGCTTAAATCTTGATAGGTTTGATGTCCCAAGTGAGTCTTTACATTACTAGATCAATATAAATATGGATGATTCTGCCAGCCCAAATTGTATATGTTCTAATAAGGATGATGATTTCCCCAACCGAATTATGCCTTATTGAAGTCCACAAGAGTCCTTCACTCCTTATAGTGTCTGTCCTCCATCATTGCTCTTTCCATCTCTTCTTGGCATTCAACTTTTAAGATCCCCATTCTTTCTTTGGGATGTCTGAATTGGTCTGTCATCTACCTTGCACGTAAACTTTTGTCTCTTTATTTTTCCTAATCCGTAAATTAAAAGAATTAGACTAATCCTACAACTTTCAGCAATGGTGCCAAAAACTTGATCATGTTTGTCGAGCTTTTCAATTAAAGCTCTCAAATATCGCAAGTGCACGCGTCGTGAATTATAGTAATTGAAAGGTTGATCCCGTAAGGAGGGTGAACTAATCTAATTCTAGGGGGTCTAAAATTTTGAGATATAATAAGGTGAAATTAAAATGAAATAAGAATATAAACATGGGAATTTGATTGCAGGAATTCCACTTAAGAAATTATCGCAAAACAAGAATTGAAATTAAGCAACATAAAAGGTCAATATGGAAATTAGTCAAGAGAGATTACCAAGTTATGAGAGAGAGGATTATACTTATCATTTATGCTAACTTAACTAATTATGTGTTATCAGGGTGTCAGTTCTAAACTATCGTAGAGGGAATAACTCTCTCTTAAGTTATAATCCCGTTCCCTAAATAATTAACCCTAATTAAATTATAAAATTTGCAATCTCTTAATTAACAAAAAACCCATAACTAAAATTAGATTGGAATCTCTCCACTAAACTATCGGGTCTCACATGAAATCTCTCTCTGCACAAAAGTTGATATGATTAACTACATGATCTATTGGATTAACTAACTCACGTTAACCCAATTTAATCATTTTTATATGGCTTACCCTCTAGATTTTTTACTGAAAAATGCAAAAATCAAAATTAATCACAACACCCAATCAATAAAACACAAAATCAACTATATTAACATTAAATCAAAGTAAAAGCTCAAAAGAAGAGTTATAACATCATTAACAATCCAAAAATCATCATCATACAATCCATTTCAATCTTATAAATTAAATGAACAAAAATGAAATGGAAAAGAAATTGAACTTGGATCAGACAATCTAGGAAGGATGTAACATCAGGAAACCACCTAATCCTGGAAGCAGCAACATTAGGACCCGCTTCTTCTTCCTCTTTTTGTTCTCTTTCTCTTCTTTTCTCTCTCTCTTGAACTTTCAAAAAGTGGTAAAATGTAAAAGCTCTCTTAGGGTTACATCCTTAAGTCTTATATAGTATTTTCAATTAGGGCAACCCTAAGGTCTTTTTTGGGTCCAAAAGTTCCCAAAAATCACTCAAAAACTTAAGTCGGGACTACTATCTACGTATCTATCGCACAAGCCATAATCGTAGCCCTTAGTGGCACAATCGTGGCTTGGAGTTTTTGCTCCTGTCACGATCGTGGCTCCCTGCACTAGATTTTGTCACGATTATGGCATATTTTTCACGATCGTGACGCTTGGGTTATTTCCCGTGTCTTGTTTGAATCTCCTCCAATTGCCCTGAAACTCTAACAAACACATCAAGGCACCTCATAAATATAAAATTGAAGCTCATATTCCAACGTACAAAATACTTCAACACACAAATGTTTACTAGCTAACACAATTCTAACCTACACACGCACTAAACAATCAAAGCAACAACTAAATATAAACTAAACTACCCACAAAAACACGATGCAATCTATAACTATCAAAGCGGTGTTATTTAATGATGATTGTAGCTTCTTTTTGAACTTTAGAACTAGAACACAAGCCATTAAGATCTTGGATGTTGGACCTTTGCACCTAAACAACAAACCTTTATTCTAGCAATTATGAAAACAAAGGCTCTAACTAAGGCTCTAACTTCAACACCTAAAGCAAATCCAGGTTCAAATATTGATAAATTTCTATAACATCCCTTTCGAATACTAAACAACTAAGGCATGAGTTATTTGGCTAGCTGTACGAGAATCTTATTTTCTTAGATTAGGCTACTGCTATGACTAAAAGAATCAATTATGTAAGAATTTGTGTTCTAGTTGATTCCTAAGTTGAGCAACTTCATTCCATTCTTTTAATGAGAATGGGAGAGGATAAAAAGATGTATAAAGATTATGTTCATGTCACCTATACATGAAAGCTAGATCAATTAAAATAGAAAGAGGATTAGAGACCCATAAGTAGGGGATTTCGTAAAGTACATTAATAGGAACTTATATAGTTACCAATTGGGCATGAATCTCCCAAAGATATTGATACAATAAATCAAATAGAGGAGCTCAACTTGATCCCTAACAAATAATGGTCAACTATTATTTTGGACCAATACTAGGTTCCCTCCATTCCTCTTTAGTTGAGGTAGCTCATAATTTCCTTACTGATCAATTAATCAACTTCCTTTTAACAAAAAGTTGAAGTAAGAAGCAATCATCTTTAAAGCTACTTTTTCATGCACGTTTAAACTCGCATTCTAAAGAGTGCCTTAGAGGATAAGCTAAAAGAATTAGGAGCTGACATCAATTGCCATTGCATCATATTAGGGGACTTTAGTTGTATGATTTAACCTTTTAAGGAAAAATGAAATTACTCCCTAAGAAATAATACATAAGACTTTAGATAATGGGTGGAAAACATATAAGTAACTAACCTGAGAATGGAAAGCAATTTCTATATATAGGCAAACAAAGAAACAAATCGATATCATTAAAGAAAAATGATTTTCTTGATTTAAGATTTATGGTTGAGTACCTATCTTGAGAGCAAGGCTTACTTTAGTAACCCTCTATTCTCTGATCATATAATAATAATATTTCAAATATTATTATAGAGCAATCTGATGAGATCATCTTTTATATTTAACAACTACTAGTTGGACCTAGAGGGCTTCAATGAGGTTGGAAAAAAAGGACCTGATTGCCATATTCAAAGAAACAAAGGATATATCTATATAATGAAGTTGGGAGAAGCTAAAGATGAACTAAAATCCCTCAATTATCTTAAAGTTAGGAACATTAACTTACTCGCAAGTTAACTTTGGATAATATGAACAAAATTTATGTTTTATTATACAAATCCCCAAATACTCCACATCTTTAGAAAGAAAAGAAAGTAGTTATATAGGATTATACATCAACACTTAATTATAACAATTCAATCTTACAGTAGAGAGTAAGAGTCATATGGTTAAATGATGGAAATAGGAACACAAGCTTTTTCCCCAAATATTGACTTTCAAAGGAAAATTAAAAAATTGTTTCCCTGCTTAATGATGCTAGTAATTGGATAAATTCTTAGCAGGATCTTCTTAATGGGGCTCATTTTTTTTCTCTATATTATCAAGATTAATAGCAAATAGCGCCTTATCTACTCAATTACTTCAATCAATCATCCAGGAGCAATTACCACCTTAGGAAGCTACCTTTCTCTTAAGCCCTTTTAATGAAGAAGATGTTGAGATATCTTTGTTTTCCCCTAATCTTATAAGGCACTAGGCTCAATGCATTATTCTTTTTAAAATCTTAGCTAGAGATAAATAAGATGGTCAAAGATATTGTACTTAAGGTTTTCAAAAAGAGGAGAATGTTAAAAGAGATAAATGAAACATTCATCTATCTAATACCTAAGAACAAAACTCCTAACTCGTTCAAAAAGTTTAGATTAATAGGATATTATGACTCCATTTACAAGATAATTTCAAAGATGATATATAGTACACTAAAACTTATACTTCTAGCTTATATTGATTAATCCCAATGTGCTTTCATCAATGGAAAACACATAAGTGATAATTTGTTTCTTGCTCTAGAGTTGTTAAAAAATAACAAGAAGAAGAATGCTAATAATTAAAGAATTATGTAATCAAAGTTGATTTTCAAAAAGCTTGTGATTATATAAGCTAGGATTTGCTCTTGAATGCCTTAAATGCTTTTAGCTTCCTAAATGTTTTATTAGGTTGATTGAGCAACGCATCACTGCTATCTTCTATAATGATATTGTTAATAATAAACCAACAAAGCTATTTATAGGAGCAAGAGGTCTCAAATAAGGTAATCCAATCTCATTTTACATATTTAGCATTTTTATGGTAAGCCTAGTCTTAAATAAGGTAATCCAATCTCATCTTACATATTTAGCATTTTTATGGAAATCCTACTAGGCTTATAAAGTTGGTGACTCTCAACATAGACATTTTAATTTTCATTCCAGGTGCAAAAAGGTGAAGCTTATAAGTTTATTCTTAGATTTGATAAGTGTGCAACACTTTGCTTCTTGGTTTTCCTTTATTGAAATTTTATAATCCAATTCCCTTCCCCTTACTTAGTTAGAATCCCAACAACCTCCAAAAGACCAGTATGTAGAGAATTTCTCTCCCTGATTGACAAAAATGAAAGAAGAATCTCTCCCTGGAGTACCAAAAGCCTAAAATTGGCAAAGAAAGCTCAAATGATCACCTATAAGTTCATCAACATTTATACTCACTAGTTTACTCATCTTATCCTCCCAAGCTCTACTTCGAAACCTATTGATATGTTGCTCAAAATTTTCTTATAGTTTAAAGACTTTATAAGGAAAGCCACTTCTAAGGTGAAATGGATTGATGTTAGTATGCTAAAAGATAAAGGTGGTTTAGCATAATACCTTTGAAAATAACCAATAGAATGCTCTTGATAAAAAGAATATGAAGAATTCTTAACAATAACAAGCATAATGGATTCAATGGCTGTAGGCTTATTACTTGGTGGTGTTAGCTTAAGGCAAGCTCCGCATAGACCATAATCAATATTCTTAAGTTAAGGGAAAAGATAAGGTTAGTGATTAGAAACATAATATGAAATACTATAAAAACATCCTTTTGTTTTGACAATTGGACTCACTTTGGCCCTTTAATATGGTCTAAAGAGCTGAAAAAAATCCTTAATTCTATATCATTTATTCCTATCGCATAAGAATGGAAAGTGCTTTAAGATACTTTATTCCATATAATGCATTTGTCAAAGAGGTTATAGAAAATAAACTTCTTTATCTGTATAGGCTACTTGCTTCCCCCCACCATTAATCAAACAGATGGAACAAATCTAATCAATAACAAGGTGAATATGTTAGTCTAGACTAAAACTTCCTCTAGTATTTACTCAAATCCCTCCTTTAGATTTCTTTTTAGGACACCTTCTTCTAAGTTGTAATGGCATAAAAAATTATGGTTTAAACAAGCTCATCTACATTCGTCTTTTAGTTTTTAGCTTACCATAAAGGGAAAACTAAATACTTTTGATAGGATTTCTAGATTTATGATTTTGTTTCACAAATGCGTATTATATAGATAAGAGGATGAAAGTTTGGAACATATTGTTTTACATGTTACTTGAATCATTTATGGAGATCGATTCTCCAAATTTGCAATATAACTACTTCTCCCTCCAACTAGGAGAGTATTGTTCCGTAAAGTTGCCATTATAAAGTTGTTAGACCTAGGGATAAGTCGGTCTATAAAATAACATTGAGTTATGTGGGCAAGGAACATAATGAAACTACGCAAATAGGACATTATAGTTATCCTTGGGTTGGATGAATTATTTGAGGAGGATCGCTTAACTGTAGTAAAACCACAAAAAATTGAGCGTTTCTTATCCCAATCCTTTTTTGTAGCAGAAGTATTTATCAGTTCTCTGAGAAATATATCAAGGTCTATTGCAATAGCTGGAGCTCAATTAAAGAATCTTTCATAATCAAATTATCTAGTGAAACAAGTTATTGCAGAACTTAATCTGCATGATAATGTCATCCAATCAGATATCAAGTCTATCTAAGTTGCAATTGTTTTGTCATAAATTGCTCACTAGGACAAGAAGACTTTTGGTGTCTTACTTAATCAACAAAGCTATCTTTCAAAGGAAAAGGGCTAAGGAAAATGTGCCATAGTGAGGATTCAATCACTAGCTAACCTAGTATATGATTGAAGCAATGGGTTTACTTCTCTAAAGCAAGCTCCAAAAAGGCAATCACTTATAACTCCTCACGAAATTTCTGTCCTTAAATTTAGTCAACTAGTACATGAGCTTTAGTTCATGCCTGATAAGTCCTAAGGTTTAGGCTCAAAGCTTGATTGGGCAAATTTTGTTTTGGTCTATTACTGGTGTTATTGGCATTCCTGTACTCAAAAATAATGCCTTATATTATTTAATGCATTTATTTAACTTACAAAAACCCAATATAATTCTTACATTATAACAAAAAGACTATTATATTTAATCAAAAAGTACTTTTACATCAATTGGAAAAAATAGTTTTACTTATATACACCAATTATCTTGTTATATAGGCATTTAAAAAGTAATAAGTTGGAGATTTAAAAAAGATTTGAGTTACTTGTTTTAGGATTTTTTAAGAGAAAAATAAACGAAGTTGAAAAAGACAATAAAAACGCAATAGAAAGTACTTTAGGATTCTAAAATAAATTTTGTAAAGAAATTATTCATATATAATAATATGAAATTATCCATCTATTGGTGATGTACATGTCACCGTATCTTTTCCCAATTGACGTTTTGTACGAAATCCCCTTATATTTTTATCGACTCAAAAACAAATGATGGTTTTAAAATAGTAGACGGAATTTGCTGATTGGATAAAATGATGCTTTGTCAGCAGATTGACAGAGCTTTTTAGAGATCGTATCATCCAACACCATTACCGCGGATCTAGCTCAGAAATCGAAACCTCGTTGTTAGAGTCTTCGTTATATTTGCTTCTGCATTCCTCTGACGTGTTTGATCCGCTGCAATTGTCGATGCCATGGTAAAAAAACCCAGGCCTTAAAGGCACGGGAAGTGTCATCGAGCAACTGCTAAGCATAACGACAACTTCTGCCATTGCTGGCCTATCAGCTTCATTTGCTTGAACACATAGCAATCCAATGTGGATGCATCTTGCCTGTTCACTTCTCCGACCTGCTGTCAGAGTAGAATCTACTAAATTTAAGTGTGTCCCTTTGTTCCAGTTACTCCAAGCCTGAGACAAAAAATTAAAATAATAAAACCTTCAACCAGCTGCAAGCAGAATTTCTGAAATCATAGTGGTGGTTCTGCTCATTTATTCTTACATATGTTGGAAGGTCTTCGTCTTCCTCTTCGATGCGGAAGGTACTGTTCTTTTGGCCACTCACAATCTCTAAAACTATCACACCGAAACTAAAAACGTCCGACTTTACTGAGAAGCGTCCGCGGGTTACGTACTCTGGAGCCATGTATCCGCTGCAGAAAATCAACGCTGTAACTAATGGTGACTTAATTAAAGTTGTAGTAATGTACTTGCGTTTTTATGTTCATACCTTATGAGGGAGATACAAACTATCTAGGATTGAAATTTGTAGGTTAAGGGCTTTAATGATTGTACACTTACAAGGTCCCAGCGATATTCCTTGTTTCGGTTCCCGTTTGATCAATTTCGAATAACCTTGCTGTGCCAAAGTCTGCTATTTTTGGGTTCATCTCTTCATCTATCAGTATGTTGCTAGCTTTGAGATCGCGGTGAATAATCTTAAGCCTAGAATCCTCATGGAGATAAAGAAGTCCCTTCACAATCCCTTCTATGATTCTGTAACGTGTTTCCCAGCCAAAATGTTCACGCTTCACAGGATCTACAGGTTTACGGAACGGTATGAATCAATGCATGGAACTTGGAAACATCAAAGAATCTCAGTTTCGTTAAAAATATTACCGGATATGAATTTGTCAAGGCTCAAATTTGGAATGAACTCGTACACAAGAATCTTTTCTTCTTTTTCGAAGCAGAAACCCAGAAGTCTCACCAAATTCCTGTGCTGAAGTTTGGCCACTAAGACAATCTCGTTCCTGAATTCTGGTTCTTGTACTGATCCTCTCGTCAACCTCTTGACAGCTATAAGTTGACCGTTAGGAAGAGTACCCTGTAGGCATGTAATGAGTTTAACTATGGATAAAGAGAAGTTGAAAGAATGTTTGGATTTTAAAGACTTCGCTTCTCTATTCGTAGTAGGCTATTGAAATTTCATTACCTTGTAGACAACACCATATCCACCACGACCAAGCTTATTAGCTTCTGCAAAGTCCCCTGTAGCAAGCCTAACCGTATCCAAGTCGAAGTGCATGGATTCCGCATTTTTATTCTCAAACACATCTAAGAAAAAGAGAAGACGTTAGTAGATCATAAAAGGCATACAAAGTATAGGAATGGATGCATGGTATTTGCTTCAAAACTAAGGCTGATACGAAACTCTTCAGAGCATCATATGGAGGTTTGATATACCACATATGGAAGGAAAGAAATAACGCTTTATTTGCTACGAAAGCTGTGAATGTGGAGGAATGTTTTGTCAGGCTGCTCAACCATATAAGATTCACTGCTATTGCTCACAATCTTCAACTTTCACTACCTCCACTAATCTGTCAAAGGTTGCATTTGAAATGAGCTACACTAGCTAGTCAAGCTCAGCTGTTAATGCCACTTTGGCACCATTTTGTTTGTCACTTGATCTAGTCTTTTAGCTGTTTATTTATACGGATTCTTGTTGTTATTAATTCTCCTATTCAATGCATTTACTTAATTTTCAAAAAACAAAAAACAAAAACAAAGAAGAAGACATTCATGGTTTGCCCTTGACGTTAAAGCAGTCAGACGAGTGACGATGGACTAATTGTTGAACTTACCTTCAACCTCATGTCTCAGCTTCCTTCTTCTTAACACGAATATTACGCAACTTACAAGCATTATGAAAGTAGCAACTGAAACAGCAGCAATTATGACAATATGGCTTCTATTCCTTCCCTTTCCTACAGAGATCAGAAAATTTTGTATCTCACGAAGCACAAATAAGTCATGAACAAATCAGATTGCTTCAGATAGAGGAAACAGTAATGGAACCAACGGAAACTCAAATTTTAGTAAAAATCTACCCGGACGTTGCAATTAATCGATGCCTAATGCTTCAGAAATAGTCAAAAACGTTCTTATTATATCAATACCTGATGTTGCCTGTGGAGAAGATGCTAAATTAGTTAACGCAATATCATAGAATCGGCTTATCTCATATCTGAAATTACAGCTTGGGTAAATGACTCTGCCTCCAGAGCTGGCCTCACAACATTGAGGAAGAAGCCCAGTTGTATTATACAGGCAACTTCTGCATTCAGACTCCGTCAAATCGGGTGTGCACTGCACAAGTGCATACAGAGTTTGAAAATTCGGAGCTTCTATTTGTCCTACTGCGTATTTGTAACGAGAATCGCCCGCCGCAGCTTTGTCTCGTAGCTTGTCTAACAAGTCCATTCGTGACTTATTGAATCCAGCAACATCAGACACATTGCTCTCGCTATAAACCCAGAAGTAAGGACCACCTTCCATGAGATCAAATATGGTGCGGTTCGAGTATCTTAACGTGCATTCATCTTGACCACCAATCGCTTCCTTGAAATTGGCACAGATTGTTGTGAGGCTGTCACTGCAATTTTTTATACAAGCTCGACATGAAGCAGGGTTTATGTCCGGTCTGCACAGAGCAATAGCATAGACTTTATCATTGCTCTCCCCGTAAGAGAAGTTGTAGAAGCCGTAGGTTATATTGGTGTTGGTGTACATGGAGTTGAGGAGGTAATTAAGGTTTTCTTGGTAGGTACCGTTAGCGCTGTAGTTTCCCTTTCCAACCCAATCCTTATACAGCATTCCAGGCGGAGCTGATTCTTGGGCCAATATAAGATATGCAAAATGTATTAGAAGAGGAGAAAGAAGGAGGAGAAATATTGATGAAGCCATGTTGTTTCACTACCTTTCTGAAAGTATATGGGAAAGAAGACTGATCAGAAAGTTTAGATCTTTCGATCGGGAAAGTATGAGCAAATTGGTCGGAAGGAACAGAGCGCCGCCTAAGGATTTATAGAATGAATCAACAATTTGCTCCGTGCTTGCCAATAATGAAATTACAAGTCAATCTGACCCATTGCGTGGGTTAAGAGTGGCAAGACTTGAAGGCAATTTTCTTTTCTCTCAATCCAGCTGGAATCAAAGTTTGTGAATGTGCTTTATTAGGTCAGTTGTCTAATTTCATAATACGATTCAGAAATAAAGTTTTTATACTTGAAGCAATACGAGCATAAATTTCATTATCCCTTAACGCCATATTTTTTAAAATAAAATGTAATATTATTCCATCATTTGAGGTGAAGGTTTATAATAGAATAAAATGTAATAGAATAGAAAAAGAGAGTTTCACATTACGTTCTATTTCGTCTTAAATAATAAAAATGAGTTACTTCTTATTTGAGAGATTTAAGATGGGTAAAATGATGAATATTTACTTCCTAATATACTATCAATAATTTTTTATAATATCAATTATATCTTCAACCTTAACAACAAGTAGCAATACAATACATCTCAGCATTCTACATTAAGGGTAGAATAGTCATTTATTGTTATTATTATTATTATACATATATTCTATTTCATTTCATCCATCTTCCTAACAATATTTTACTATATTACATTATGAATCATTCCATTCCTCCCAAATAATAATTTTCTAATATTACATCAGTTTACATTTCATTCCATTATAAACCATTTCATTTTATTACATTCCATTAAAAACCTTATGTCCAACCAAATATGGCCTAAGTCATGCTTTATCCTCAAGGTGGACTCTAACATTTATCTCTTGTCTAGCAACAATCAATCAAAATGGTGCATTTATAAACGAGCTTGATAGTGGGAAATTGTCCTTGCAATGGTTGCTATGCATTGGCTTTCTCAGAACTTTTGTCTAGATAAAGAAGTTGTTTCCTTATTTCTGTAATATGCTTTACTATAGGATGGAGTTTTCTTTAGCTTCTTTCTTTGCACTTTCTGTTGAAAGTGTCACGACCCTAAACCATATCGAGCACATGACAATTGCCGCATACCCGGGCTACGGATACTCATGGTACCCTTAACCCGACTATGTAAGGCTAACTTCTCAACGACAACACAAAATGTTCATACATATAATCATTTACAAACCACAAGACAAACAAGAGTTAATTTACAAAATTATAAAGCATATCGACATAATCATGAGCCATTACACAACAAAGTACAAAACAGAAACTACCTATGTGCGGTAATATCCTGAAAATGTCAAAAGACCGCACAATCCACTCAGAACTTCAAACTCACCAAATTAACCTGCATGGTTGGGAAGCCGAGGGGGGGGGGTGAGTACACTATGTATTTAGTGAGAAGGAAAAAAAACATATGTCACGAATAGAACTCGATACACACCAAGACGTATAGATAACCCATAAGGTGAACATACAACATATAGAAACACATAGGCCTAGCTTATGACTCAACGTATATTGGTTAGGAACCATATAGGCCTAGCCTACTAATTCACTCATCCGGTGAACATAGGTTTCAGTTCCAATATACAAAAGCATAAAAACATCACATGTATAAATCAAATCTCGTCAGAAAAACAAATATCAAGGTAAGCCAAAACAATCATGTGTGACACCACTAGTTGGCCAAACTAGCGCGTACACCCACCGATTCTCGGTGTTGGCTTGAGTTCATCCGTGGTGAATCCGGACTACAGTCGACAAGAGCGTCATGACCCTAGGTGATGACCTCGTCGGTGTCCAGACCCTAGATATGGAATCACCCACAAGTCCCGTAGCAAGATGTCAATACAGGGACCGACTTTTATGTACCAACGTCAAGGGTACGGGGGTCGCTAAATCAGTTGTGCCCAGCACACGATTGGCCAATCGTTATCTCACTAATCACAAAACAAATCATATTCAAATTTTAAGTATAAAATCAAGTAAGGCATCTATCCAATCGATGAAATGAAACCTTGCCATGACTTTAAGCCAAAAAGGACACATATGCACGACAAATATGGCTCGATCATACATATGTAAATTTTAAAACATTATTTCATGCAATAAACGTCATCTTTTGCACTCCAAGTGCAAAATGTTATTCAAAACAATATTGTTTCTTAAATACATAG
>JAOTAY010000002.1:31262908-31279234 GCA_025629805.1 Erythroxylum baracoense | reverse complement strand
TAATAAAATCCTACTAACACTAAAATAATTAATTAACTCCAATAATAATTCTATCATGACCTCATAATTCATTCTAAAGAAAAAATTCAAATTCCATGCTTATTCCATAAACTATCATGCTTAATTCAACGAAAAATTTTCAGGGGCCAATACCTAATTAAATGAAGTATATATTGAAAATAGAGTTATACTCCTTTGCTAAAACTAAACAACTACTACTAACCTCATTCTTAATAAAAATGAATACGTTTCTGAGTCCCTATTCTTGATTGCTAAAGGGTCTAGGTTAAAGAAGAAAATTCCCATCTCCTCTACTTCTCGCTACCTGTCATCTTCCCCGATTGGGGTTGATTTCCTTAGTGGTGATGAAGGTCTCGTTCCTCAACTAAGACCGGTAAGAGAGACAGTTCTGTATGATTCATCTTTCCTTGCTTCTTCTTCATCTAATTACTTTCTTCTTTTCTTAGATCAAGTTTACTGGTGAGATTCTCTCTGTCTTTAGATATCACTTCCTCAGAGGGCATGGAGAAGGATCTTTGATCAAGTTCCTTCTTTTATCTTCTTGATCTGTATTTACTTTCTACACTGGATTCTCCCTGAACCAATTTTCTCTTCTTCTTGCTTTCTTTTTGTTCCTCTCCTTTATCCTTGCATGCTCTCATGTTGAATACCTTAGCCTCTTACACATTTCAAGAAGCTCGGATATTTCTGTTACATGCTTAGTTAAACTGTTTCAGAAGGATGTGTTCTTTGAGTTCTCAATTTATTTCTGATGTAAGAACCTCTTTGGGTGATTTGATACCACCAAATCGTCTGAGCTTCCTTTGTTTCCACACCCGATATATATATAGCCCTAAGGATAGGATATGGATATGTATATCTGGGTTCTTAAGGTTTGATAAATTGACCAATTTCTGTATTATCTCTGTGATTGTATTCCCTAGATTAAGTCTTAGACATCTGCTCAATATAGCTCCATATATATAGCTACTGCAAGGACATATGAAGAAGAGATGATCTCTTATTTCCACATGGATCTGACATAATAAGGATGTTCTGTCCATCTGTAGATACGCTATTCTATCTGATGTATTTAGTCTATTTTGGATTGCTAGCCATGATATAAAGGATACTTTTCAAGGTAGAACCTTGCACCAAATAACTCTATGCCATTCCACCTTCTTTTTCCTAATTCTTAGCATATCTTTAGTGTTACCATTGGTAAGTTTATGGATAGGTTGGTTCTGCTAGTAGGATGTATCCTGAGAGTTTGGCTGTGGTCAGTAGGATGGTTAGGAATGCCTTAATTGTTCAGGAAAGTTCCACGTCACCTCTGTAATCATAGAGGTAAGTTAGAGTTTAAATGAAGAGGTTTGAGGGCTACTTAGACTGTTGTAGTGGTGTATGAGGGGTCCCAAGTTAGACCAATTATCAAACCATACATAAGTAATTTGTCCATTCCCAATTGTGCATATAACTTCATCCTTGTTCAGAACCTGAATGAGAAAGTACGAGTGTGATGAAGTTTTTTAAATGCTCTGTAGACTTCTCTCTTTGAGAAAGTAAGAGTGGAGCCATTTAACCCAAAGAGAATTTTTATCCATAAGAATCCACCATAATCTCTTTAGCATTAATGCATGATTTGTGATCTTGATAGGGGTAATATTCAACCCTCCGTCATCTTTAGGAAAGAAAATATCAATCTATTTCACTTGGGCTGCCCCTTTGTCCCCATTTGGATGATTCTCTACAAATTTTTTTAGGATTCTTTCTATGGACTTAATGATTCCTTAAGAAAGAAATATGTGAGAACTCCAATAAATATGTAAATAATTCAATACCGATTTTATGAGTTGTATCTTCCCCATATAGGACAAAGACTTATTTACCTAAGAACTGATTCTTTTCTGAATCTTCTCTAGAAGTGGAATACATTTTGTATAAGTAAGTCTTTTAGTAGAGACTAGTAGTCTAAGATATAGCAGAAGAGCTTGTTTGAATCCCATTCCTGTTAATTGAGAAATAGGAAGACCCAATGTAGTAGCTTTTTTGGATAATAGGAAATAGCTCTTTGTTGGATTAAACTGTAGACCTGAGAAATGTTATTTACTAAGAGCTTCCATATAACTTTGTATGGATTCCTTCGTGGCCCTGTAAAATAAAAGTAGATCATCTACAAAACATAAGTTAGTCAAACTGATCTTCTTACACTTTACATAGTATCTAAATTTTGGATTTTTGGGCACTTCTTGCTTGATAAGAGCATTGAGAGTCTCCATACACAAAATGAAGAAGTAAGGGGACAAGGTGTCTCCTTGTCTTAGACCTCCTACTACCTTGAATGATGTGGTAGGAGTTCCATTGATCAAGATAGCCAAGGAGCAGGATGAAATACATTCTTTAATTCACTTGATAAATTTAGAAGGAAATTTGTGGACCGTCAATAATGTCCACAGAAAATCCCAACTCACATTGTCATATGCTTTCTGAAAATCAACTTTGATTGTACAATTTGGAGAATAGTTCAATCTAGAATAGCCTTTTAGGAGTTCTTCGACAATAAGGATGCTTCCCCTATATGTTTGCCTTGGAGGACACACCTTAGTTATTACTGATCGGTTGAGCTAGGATTTTCTTCAGTCTTGTAGCAAGTATTTTGGAGATAACCTTATAGAGAAAGTTAGTGCACAAAATTGGTCTGAATTCCCCAAAATGAGTAGGGTTGGAGCATTTAGGAATCAAACAACGAAGGTTTTTTTAATCTCTTTAAGGAGAATCCCCTTAGAGAAAAATTCCTTAACTGCTTGTATTACAAAAGGTCCTACTTCTCTCTAAGCCTTCTAATAGAAATACCTGTTAAATTCATCAATTCCAGGGGCTTTAGATCCTTCCATGTCAAAAACTGCAGCTTCAATTTCTGTATTTTCTACTAATTTGTAAGAAGGTCCGAGTCTGAGATTTGTTTCAGGGATAGGGATATGAGTTCTTCAACTGTTATATTAGCATTGTTTGGAATACCTAGAAGGTCTTTAAAGAACTTCTCTGCCTCCTTTTGGATTTCCAGTTGTGTTTGTAGCACTACACCATTGATGGATGTGATAGACATGATCTTGCTGCTATTCCTCCTTGCCAGAATTGAGTTGAAAAAAAATTTAGTACAGTTATCCCCCTCTTTCGACCATTGTACTCTAGCTCTTTGTTACAAAAGGGAGCTATAGTTATGAGTAGCCTCAAGGAATTGTGATAACTTTTGTTCTCTTTCAAGTAACACTGGATTTGTTGGGAGAACAACTAGTTGGGCTTGAATAGCTTGGAGTTCAAGTCTGTAAAAGTTTAAGGAATCATTTGTAGGCTTGTGAGTAGAGTTAAGAACCTTTAGTTCTTGTTTGATAGCTTTTAGTTTCGCATTTATGCTTTGCACCTTTGTTACAAGCCTCATTGAACCCTAGGACAGTCATTAAAAAATTGTCGAATCGAAAAGGATAGTGTTTGAACCTTTTTAGAATAAGTTGTCTACTACAAGAGGAGTATGGTCCGAAAGAGAGGCTCTTTAAAGATAATAATGCTGTCAGGGAAGGTCTTGAGCCACAAGTCATTTACTAGGTCTCAATCTAGCTTTTTCATGATATGCCACTCTGATTGTTGTTTGTTAGACCAGGTATAGGAATGTCCCACATACTTTAGATCTATCATCCCTATCTCTTCAACCATTTCTTTCAAGTCTACCGTATAGTTTTTTTAAATTGCAATGCCCTTGTGCCTCTAATGTGTACAACATAACGTTAAAGTCTCCACATATTAGCCAAGGTGTGCATAAAATGTTACTGAGGGGTTTAAGGTTATTCCATAGTTCCCTCCTCTGGAACTGAAAATTGCTTGCATAGATGAATGAAATCTTAATTTGAATGCTCTCCTTCAAAAAAGATAACTTTAGATGCATAGTTTGTTCATTTGAATCTAGTAGATCTACCTTGAGTTCATCCTCCCCATAGCAAATAATTATTCTTCCAAAAGCATGATGTTGGTGGTTGGTTATCATGTTCCAGTGGGATCTATAAACATCCAATTTGGCAAGATTTTCACTTCTGATTTTGGTTTCTAGTAATCCAATGATGAGAGGTTTCTCTCACAAAACAAAGTCACATAAAGCTGACATTTTAATTGGACAATTTATTCCTTGCACATTCCATGCTATAATGGTCATGGTTAATAGGTTTGGCTTATGGAGCCTTTCCCTTTACCCCTCTTGGATCTCCTTCTCTCCACTGTATAGAATTCAGTAGTTCTTACAAATTTTCTAGGTGCAGTATAACTTTTAGGAGTTTCAAGGATATGAGATCGCATAGAATTAGTTTGACTAACCATTGATTCGCCTTCCACTTCTGGAGTATTGGCTAATGTAGCTGGATCTTCCTTGATTTATGTTTCAAATATAAGTGTTGTATTTGTTGTTCGTTCTTCATATTGCATTTTGCACTAAACTCTTTAGAAACTTGCTTATGTATTATTTGACTGTTTTCTACAAGCTCACTGTTTTGTTTCTCCTTATCCTCAAGTGGTCTGTACTCTCCTGTTATTGCTACTATTGCATCCTTGGATATCATGGGAAGAAGGATTGCCAACGATTCCAGATGTGATGCTACTTCAGCTATCTCCATAAGCACCTGATAACTCGCTATTTTGAAGGTTCTTCTCGTGGGCTTCCAAATATTAGTTGCATAAGTAGAAGGTGGTTTCCAATGGTAAAATTTTTTGACTATGTCTTCTCTTAGTGTATCTTCCTCTTCTACCCTCATTATTAGAATTTCTTTAGGGAATTCTTTAGAAGTGTCCACTCTAATACATATCCTGACATAACCAACATGTATCTTCTTTTTTGTATGTTCATCCATGCATAGTGGTCTTTTGATGTAGCTAGCTAATGCTCCAAGCCTATAAGTAGTCCAATACTCAAGTGGTATGTTATGGAAGTTAATCCAAAACGAGATATTTTAGATCTTGAGTGTATCAAGGTCTAAGTGTGGCTGCCAAGTTTGAAGGAAGATAGGATGGTTGCCAAGATGCCATGGACCTTCATAATCTTCTGAGTTTCTGAAGTAAAAGTAAATCTGAACAAAATCAAATTCTCTTCAAAGAGCATAACGTCTATCAAGCCTCCAGACTTTCACAACTTATTAGCCCATTAAGAGACTAATAAAAAGGGTGGTCTTTTGCCAAGGAAGAACCCTACCATGGTTGCTTCCTAAGTCTTTGCACCTTCCTTAAAGACTTCAAGATTTGGGCAAACCACCATTCTACCACCCATATCTTTCGATGGTGAGTAGGATAGAGATACTGAAGTTTCTTCACCAACTACTTACTTCCAAGATTTCTTAGGAGCATCTGATGAAGAGTGCACTTCTAGAATTGGAGAAGGAAAGTTTGCTGGAGAAAAGTAGTGTTTGTGAGAAGTCTATTTTGTCCCTGATTTTACCGCTGGCTTTCGGTGAAGGAAGTCTCTTATTCAACTTTTTTTGCAAGCTAAGCCAGCCTTACGAAATCACACATATGCATATTTCCAGGAACGCGCAAGTAAACTATCTGAGAGCCGCGTTTCATTGATATTAACAATTTTGGAAAAGGTCGCTGCAACAACAATATATGTTCAACTGTATCGTTGAAAGGTCATCCAACACTATTATTAAATAATGATTAGAAAAAAAATATTGGCTTTACTTCGTCCAACTGATAAAGTCTGACCGTTTTTAAAGTTACAAGTAGATATCTTCATTTGACCGCTTCTGTTCATCTATGCTTGTTTCCGATGATGTTTCGCCTTGCCAAATCCTTTGCCTTTCTGGTTTTGCTGATCTTCTCAAGTTTCTTACTCCTGACCTTCGTTGATTGCCAGCCAACTTTCGTCGACAATGATTGTTCAAGATCAGCCAACGATAGTGCCGATAGTAACTATTCATCACGCCTTACTGTCCTTTTAAATTATTTATCCTCCAACTCTTCCAGTAACAGTTTCTACCAAAGTTCATCAAATGGGATCTATGGCCTCTACCTTTGTCGCGGAGATGTTTCGAGTAGTATTTACCAGAATTGTGTTAACGCTGCTGTTGAGGACATTAAAGCACGATGCTCCTCAAATGAAACTGGGATCATATGGTACGATCAGTGCATGCTACGCTATTCTAATGTGAACTTTTTTGGGAAACCACAAATTCTCCCGTACACGATCCTGTACAACACCCAAAATACTTCTTCACCTGACGATCCCAACTATGGTGCGCTAGGCCTTGTATACTTGCTATTACAGAGTGTTCCGCAAGCAAAACTCAAGTTTGGGACAAGAGATGACGTGTCGCAAAAACGGTATGCGTTGGCTCAGTGTAGTAGAGACCTTAATGAAAGCTTCTGTAGAAGCTGTTTGGAGAAAGCAAATGATATGGTCAACCGGTGTTGTTCAGGGAAGGTAGGCTGGCGTGTTCTGACACCAAGTTGCAGTTTACAGTACGAGGAGTACTCTTTCTATCAACTGCCATCGACACCAATACAGCCTCCAGTTCCAGGACCGGTGTCCTTGTCAATACCTAACAAAGGTGTGAACCATGATTGCTTTTTGTTTTTAATGTAAGTACAGGACAATTCAAACCCAGCCTTTGAAGGGCAAAACTAGGACTAGCAATAGAACAGACATGAAAGGTCTAGGAGATAAAAATGGGAATCATGTAATTTAATCCCAAAGATTTCTATCCCATATATGATCTGTTGCATATAGTTCAAAGATGATTTCCCTTGAAATTCTGCTCATTTTTCTCTTTTCCCTTAGAATTAGGTGAATTAGGCGAGTTAGTTGACTATTTTTCTTTAGTTAATCCACTTTTTGATCAGGCATTCCTATAAAGTGGTTAATCCGTCTTTTTCAGCCAATGAATTAGATAATCTTTCATAAAGAGCCAAGACTTTTTTCTTTTTGTCATTGTGTACCTCAGATTGACACGGACATTATGACTAGGACATTTTCACGAAAAAATTTATCTTGCGCACGTAAGTTACTAATTGAAGTCTCCATTGCTAATTACAGGAGAGAAGGGAGGTGGCAACAAGTCAAAGATTGCAGTTATCAGTACATCAATATCTGTTGTGGTGATTGGACTTCTCCTGGGTTTCGGCTACTGTACATACTTGCGGAAGAGGAGGAGACGAGCAGGTATAACCATATAGGTGAACTTGGGCATGTACTTCCAATATAAAATGTTGGATTGCCTCCAATCTCTAAACCTAACCTGTATGTTGAAGGTGAAACAACTGAAGAAATTCTGTTGCCAACTGTAGAAGGATCGTATCCGAGGAGGAATGGAGGAATGCCATTAACGGATCATGACGCCAACGTGGACGTTCATTACATTGATCTCAAAACCATAAAAGCAGCTACAAACAATTTCTCTGCTGCAAATAAGCTAGGTGAAGGAGGTTTTGGACCAGTTTACAAGGTTTGACACAAGTGCACAACTTTTTATTACAGGCAAAAATAGCACTTGCATATGGACTCAACTATACGACTATCAATTTTGTGGTATTTATGATCTTCATGATGAATGTGACATTACTCCTGCACAGTGACAAATTGTTTTCATGAATATTTTAGTTTATACTGTATAATGACTATAATGGTAATCAAAGTCAGTAAATTGACAGCTTTGTCAGTTTCCTTATATAGTGAGCGATTGCTTTAATTAACGCAGTTTAAACTGCATTCAGGGCAAAATGCCGGATGGACAAGAAATAGCAGTGAAAAGGCTTTCCATGACGTCAAAGCAAGGTCTTGAAGAGTTCAGGAATGAAGTTATGGTAATTGTCAAACTTCAACATAAGAATCTTGTGAGGCTTTTAGGATACTGCTTGGAGGGAGATGAAAAGCTTCTTGTGTACGAGTACCTGTCAAATACTAGCCTTGATGCTTTCCTCTTTGGTTGGTTTCTCATCACTGTCATATTTACGCCATATGAATGTGATTAGTTGCTAAAACTTTCTACATTAACTAACTACTTGTGAAGACAGATCCAAAGAAGTGTAAGGAACTTGACTGGGAAAAACGTGCGAGCATCATAACCGGAACTGCCAGAGGCATTCTGTATCTGCATGAGGACTCTCGACTCAAAATCATCCATCGTGATCTGAAAGCAAGCAATGTCTTGTTGGATGACGAAATGAATCCAAAGATATCAGATTTTGGCACTGCAAGGATCTTTGGAGGCAATCAGATTGAAGCCAACACAGAGAGAGTTGTGGGCACATAGTAAGCCAACTTTCTGACATTGATTATGTAAACAAATTAACTGTCCAATTTTACAAGAAACGATAATTTTTCTTGAACAGTGGATACATGGCACCAGAATATGCACTGGAAGGTTTGATTTCAATCAAATCAGATGTTTACAGCTTCGGAATCTTAATGCTTGAAATTCTGAGTGGTAAAAGGAACAGAGGGTTTTATAACCCAGATCTTGCCTCAAACCTCATAGTACATGTAACGCTGCCAATTTTACTTGTCATTTCTAGTGAACTTTGGTTAATATATCCTTACTTTACTCATTGAGCATGATACTGAACAGGCATGGCAACTATGGAATGAAGGAAGAGGAGACAAGTTGATAGACCCCAACATTTATGATTGCCCCATCAGTGAGGCTTTGAGATGGATCCAAATTGCACTGCTTTGTGTTCAAGATGACCCTGCAGAAAGGCCCACAATGTCATCAGTTGTTCTAATGCTTGGAAGCAAATCTGTAAACCTTCCCACCCCCTTGACAGCGCCGTACTCTGCTTATAGATGTACTACCATTTTTAGTCACTCCTCAACTTCTGGGTGGGAAACCGGCTTTATGTCGTCAGATCAATCCACTGCTAGTGGGACTAGGTAGTTAACATATTGTTTAGGTTCTTTCTTTTTAACCTTCTCTCTTTCATATTGAACTAGCTAGGAGAAATTCTTGAAAAGTAAATGTATCAACCAGGACGAAATACAGCAACCCAGAAGTATCCTAGATTCTCCATTGCTTTTATGAAGCTGATTGAGACCTAGGTTTGAGGACTTTGAAGGAAAATCTTCTGTAACAATGCGGATGAAACTTCAAAAATTTTGGCATTTCTTTTGAGCTATAATTTTTAGACAGAATGTGAGAAACTTTTTTTTTTAAAGTGGGTCTAATGCGGACCCTTTGCAAGAGTTTAATATCCAATTGATAGTATGGTTCCTAGTTTTGTTGCTCTAATTGTAGTTATAGAGCGATAAGATCTTCTTCCAAACAAAATTGAGGGGAAAGAAATGAAAGAAGAGGTATTGTTGTGACCCTAAAAATTGGGAATATGGTAGAAAATTTTAAAGTTTATCTCTAGTATTTACGTTTGTATCATAGCTAGTGTTATAAAGGTTTCCTTTTAAGCACGAACTTATTACACAAGATGCACCAATCCCTTTACATGGCAATCTCACTTAACTCTATCAAAGCAAGATTTAGCCTTGTCCTATGATCATTGACCAATTTACTTATTCTCAAATATCTCACGACCTTCATAGTATTTCAGTCTTACACCTTTGCAAGAAAACTATGAAAGAACTAAATAATCATGTCAACAATAAGAACACGAGAAAGAGATACAACTACAAAGTTGACATTTATTACTTCTCTCAAAGTGTACAAAAGAATACTCTCTCAATTTTTAAGTGTCTTCCACAGTTACTTCTTAAGAAAAGTAAGGCTCAAATGAGTTATTTATAGGCATCTCTAGATAACTAAGCTAGAATCTTAATAGAACGTTGCCTTATCTTTATCTTTTAAAGTTGATGTTTATCCTTCGTGACCTTATCTACTACATCATCCAAGATCTTCTCATTTCTATCCATTGATGATGAGTAACACAAGCCAATAGCACACTGGTTTGTCCAATGCTTACCCATGTTAACTCCATTTACCATGGTTCATCCACTTGAGCACACACTAAATCCTTAGTCCCTAAAGAACTTAGCCTTAGCAAAGTAAACTCATACAAGGTTTAAAACTCTCACAAAACTGGTACTATGCTTGATTTACTTGCTAAGTCACCTTAGAACTCTCGCATATTCCCGCCATGCGTATGACCTAACTAACCTTCCACTTAATGTCCATCTCATGCCTTCTTTTGGTTTTACATCCGAATCTTGTATTTTGTCAAAGATTTCCACCAATGTGCACCAACGCATGCCAACACTTGACATTTCCCTTTTTCGTCCTTTCCTCCTCACAAATCCTTTGCCTTGTTTTGTTGTTCCGCATGTCGAAGACTTGTTGAGGCTTCCCAATGCCAGCATGATTTTGCTATCCCAAACTTAGGGTCTAACAAACCACCCCTATTAAAAGAAATCGATGCCCTTGAAAAAATCTGTGGACACTCCTCCATGTGTGGTTTCCTTGAAGAATCCTTAGTCATTGGCACAAATCCAATGTACTATGTTCCCTCTCCATTGGGTTTCTCCTTACTTTTGTTTGAATGCTCCTTCACAAGGTCTATTGTGCCCAATACAGGAAAACTGTTGAGGTAGACTCTTCCGTCGAGTCTTCCTTTCCCTCTCCTTGATCCTTCACGATCATCTTATTTACTTGCTCGTCCCTGACTTCTGTCTTGGAAATTCTCGAACAAAATACAGCCCTTCACAAATGAAACTAGCAATATCTCATTTTGGTTGTTTCTTACCTTAAGAAGATTCACCTACCTTCTCCTTACCTTTCTTCGAGTCATTTTGTGTCCCACTATTCTTCTTGCCCTGTTAGCTAGCTTGAATCGGTGGTGGCATTTAGAGATTTACAAAGGTATCTACAGCTGCTATCGCATTTAGAAGGTCTCTCACATTCTGTCTTCGAAGCTCCATTTATACTCAATCTTGCAAGCTACTTATCAAGTTAAACAACTTGTCCTCCTCTGAGATGTTCCACATGTCTAAAATCAAATATATAAATTTTCTCTCATACTCTAACACCGATTCATCTTTCTTCAACCTCTTCAAAGCTTCCTTTGCGAGCCATCTTCATGTTGTTAGGGAGGAACTGACCTGTTAACTCCTTCTTCAACTTCTCTTAATTGTCGATAAGATACCCACACCGATGTCATTGGAGGTTCTCGTTCTCCACCATAGCTTTGCATGCTCCACGCAGTGATTAACACCTTCTCCAAGTCAGCCACCTTTACCACTACAAAGTACTGCTCTATGTCCCACAAGAAATTTTCGAGCTCTTTAGCACTCCTCTTACCTTCGAAAATTTATGGCTCTTGCACATTCACCATAGTTTTTTCTGCTTGTCCAATGTGTTATATTGCAATGACATGCCTTAGGATCGTGATCTCAAATCTAGAATCCTCTTGTGCCTTCATCAACTCTACTATTAGATGTTGCAATTATTGGATTCGCGCCTCCAATGTCTTAAACGAGCATTGTAAGAAGTCACCTCTTCCTGCCCTTGAGGAATCAACCTAATGAGTGCGTCCACTTGGTTGACACGTTCTGTCAAATTACTGTTTGCTGCCATATCAAAATTTGGCTTTAATACAAGTTGTTACAAAGGTTTTCCTTTAAGCACGAACGTGTCACACAAGATGTGCCAACCCTTTTGCACAACAATCTTACTTAGCTCTGTTAAAGCAAGATTCAGCTTTGTTTCGTGATTGTCGACTAACCTACTTATTCTCAAATGCCTCACGACCCATGCAGTGTTTCATTCTTACACCCTTGTAAGAAAACTATGAAAGAACTAAATAATCATAGAAACAATAAGAACACGAGAAAGAGAAACAACTAAAAAGCTAACCTTTATTACTTCCCTCAAAGTGTTCAAAGAGATATTCTCCCAATCTTTAAGTGTCCCCCACATTCATTTCTTAAGAAGAGCAAGGCTCAAATGCGCTATTTATAGGCATGTTTAGATAACTAAGTTAGAATTCTAATAGAACTCTGCCAGCTAAGATCATAATATTAACTTATCTTATCTTTATTAGATTACATCACACTAACCAATGGAATGACATCCCTATCCAATTAGGACTCTATCTAATAAGTTTAAGCTACATCACAATAATAAGACAAAAGATTACACATGATCTACCCTTATCCACAAAGATGTCCACCATCTCCAGAAGATCCTCTCATCTGATCTTTATCCTTCAAAGTTTATGTTTATCCTCGATGATATTATCCACCACATCATTGAAGATCTCCTCATCTCTATCCGTTGATGATGAGTCATCTAAGCCAATAACACACTAGTCTGTCCAATGCTTACCCATGTTAACTCCATTTACCATGCTTCATCCACTTGAGCACATACTAAATCTTTAATCCCTCAAGAACTCAGCCTTAGCAAAGTCAACTTGTACAAGGTTTAAAACTCTCTCAAAACTGATACCATGCTTGATTTAGTTGCTAAGTCACCTTGGAACTCTCGCATATTCCTGTCATGCGTGTGATCCAACTATCCTTCCACTTAATATCCATTTTCTGCCTTCTTTTGATCTTATATCTGAATCTTGCATTTCGTTAAAGATTTCCACCAATGTGCACTAATGCGTGCCAACACTTGACATTGCCCCTTTTCGTCCTTTCCTCCTCACAAGTCCTTTGCCTTGTTTTGTTGTTCCGCATGTCGAAGACTGGTTGAGGCTTACCAACGCCATCATGATTTTTCTATCTTAAACTTAGGATTTAACAAATTACCCCCACTAGAAGAAATTAACGCCCTTGAAATGATCTGTGGATACTCCTCCATGTGTGGTTTCCTTGAAGAATCCTTAGTCATTGGCACATATCCTATGTACCATGTTCCCTCTCCATTGAGTTTCTCATTACGTTTGTTTGAATGCTCGTTCACAAGGCCTATTGTGCCTATTATAGGAAAACTATTGAGGTAGAATCTTCTGTCAAGTCATCCTCTCCCTCTTTTTGATCCTTCGCGACCATAGTATTTACTTGCTCCTCCACAACTTGTGTTTTGGAAATTCTCAAGCAAAATGCAGTCCTTCACAAATGAAAAAAGCAATATCTCATTTTTGTTGTTTCTTACCTTAAGAAGATTCACCTACCTTCTCCTAGCCTTTCATCGAGCCGCTTTGTGTCCCACTATTCTTCTTGCCCTTTTAGCTAGTTTAAATCGGTGATGGCATTTAGAGATTTACAAAGGTATCTACAGCTGCTATCGCGTTTAGAAGGTCTCTCACATTCTGTTTTCGAAGCTCCATTTATACCCAATCTTGCAATCTGCTTATCAAGTTAAACAACTTGTCCTACTTCGAGATATTCCACATGTCCAAAATCAAATATATGAATTTTCTCACGTACTACCACACTGATTCATCTTTCTTCAACCTTTTCAAAGCTTCCTTTGCGAGCCATGAAGTGTTGTTCGAGAGGAACTGACCCGTTAACTCCTTCTTCAACTTCTCTCAAGCTTTGATAGGATACCCACACTGATGTCGTTAAAGGTTCTTATTCTTCACCATAGCTATGCATGCTCCACGTAATGATTGACACCTTCTCCAAGTCATCCACCTTTACGGCTATAAAGTACTGCTCTATGTTGTACAAGAAATTTTCTAGCTCCTTGGCACTCCTCTTACCTTTGAAAACTTGTGGCTCTCGCACATCCACCATAGTGTTTTTTGCTTATCTAATGTCTTATATTGTAATGACACGCCTTAGGATTATGATCTAAAATCTAGAATCCTCTTATGCCTTCATCAACTCTGCTATTAGATGTTGCAATTATTGGATTTGCGCCTCTAATATCTTGAATCATGTATTGTAAGAAGTCACCTCTTCTTGCCTTTGAGGAATCAACCTAATGAGTGCCTCCACTTGGTTGACACATTATGCCAAATTATTGTCTGCCACCATATCAAAATTTGGCTCTGATACAAGTTGTTACAAAGGTTTTCCTTCAAACGCGAATATGTCACACAAGGTTTGCTAACCCTTTTGCACAACAATCTCACTTAGCTCTGTTAAAGCAAGATTCAGCCTTGTTTTGTGATTGTCAACCAACCTACTTGTTCTCAATCGCCTCACAAGCCATGCAGTGTTTCATTCTTACACCCTTGCAAGAAAACTATGAAAGAACTAAATAATCATAGAAACAATAAGAACACGAGAAAGAGATACAGCTAAAAAGCTAACCTTTATTACTTCCCTCAAAGTGTTCAAAAAATATTCTCTCAATCTTTAAGTGTCCCCCATATTCACTTCTTAAGAAGAACAAGGCTAAAATGCCCTATTTATAGGCACCTTTAGATGACTAAGTTAGAATTCTAATAGAACTTTGCTAGCTAAGATCATAATTTTAACTTATCTTATCCTTATCAGATTGTATCACACTAACCAATAGAATGATATCCTTATCCAATTAGGACTCTATCTAATAAGTTTAGGCTACATCGCAGTAATAAGACAAAAGATTACACATGATCTACCCTTATCCATAAAGATGTCCACTACCTCTAGAAGATCCTCTCGTCTGATCTTTATCCTTTAAAGTTGATGTTTATCCTTGATGATCTTATCCACTACATCATCCAAGATCTCCTCATCTCTATCCGTTGATGATGAGTCATCTAAGCCAATAGCACACTAGTCTGTCCAATGCTTACCTATGCCAATTTCATTAGTCATGGTCCGTCCACTTGAGCACAACTATGTCTTTAGTCTATTAAGAGCTTAGCCTTATCCAAGTCAACTCGTATAAGGTCTAAAACTCTCCTAAAACTCGCACCATGCTTGAACTACTTACCATGTCACTTTGGAACGCTTGCATATTCCCGTCATGCTTATGATCCATCTAACCTTCCACTTGATTTCCATCTCAAGCCTTTTTTTTGGTCTCATATCCAAATCTTACATCTTGTCGAAGATTTCCGATAATGTCCAGCAATGCATGCCAACGTTTGACATGCCCCTTTTCATCCTTATCCCCTCACAATTCCTTTTTCTTGTTTCATTGTTTAGTATGTCGAACACTGGTTAAGGCTCGCCAATGCCCATATGATTCTACTATAACTTAGGGGTCAAACAACTAGCTAGAAGATGAAACTAACTTCTGGTGAGTGGTGTTTAAACCAAATAAGTGAGGACCATTTCATCACAGTACAGAGGGTTTTAAATCTAGAAGATTAGTATAACCAATATCCTGATCTTCATAAGAACTATTGGGAAGCAATGACAGATTGTCTTTGACTGTAGTTAATAAGGGCATGTGTAAATGGTTAAGACCACTCACCATCCGAAAAGATGTTAGTAAATTTAGCATTTAGAGGCAAATAATTATCATTGTTAGTTTTAGAAGAGAAGAAGTTAGAAGGAGGGATGCGGGGGTGCCAAAGATTAGTGCTTAAATTATTCCCATTTATGTGATGAATATAACCTAATATTGGAGATCTTAATTTTAAAAGATTTCATATAGTTAAAATATTCCTAATTTAGGATTAAAGAATATAAACTATAACTTTTTTAAAATATTGATATGAAATTGTTACGTCTAAAGAAAATTTTTATATATGAATATGATTGACAGCACGTGTCGAGTGCACTGCAAAGTTTACCTGACTCTGTATACTAAAATTTGTAGTTATGGTGAGTCAGGATCGAATTCACAAAGACTATTTGGTTAATTTTCATAACAAAATTAATTGATGTAAAGAAAATAAAAAAGGAGGGTTTTTTGGAGTAGTTTAGAAAATAAAATAAAAGTAAACTATTAAAAACAAATTAAAGCAAGCAATAAAAATGATTAAAGCGTCGAATAAGAGTAAGGTCCGATTTTAGGATCAATCTTGGCCTAAACACGATCAAGCATATTCCATCATCTTAATGTCTTTACTCCTCTCTTTACACCTAGGTCTCAATCAGCTTCATAAGTTTTGCCTCCTTGTTCTTAAACCATGACTCAAGCTGCCAATTACTTGCTCTACAGGATGATTCTTTGCTTTTGCCCATGTTTTAGTGCTAGGTATATGATCTTCTTCATCTAGCTTTTCTTCTTCAATGTTAGATTCTATTTCTTCAATTTCGTTGCCTAAATTTCCTGCATCATCATCAAAACAAACCTTTCTCGGGGGTAAAATCATATCATCAAATTTAACATGAATACTTTCTTCAACACATTTAGTTCTATTATTATAAACTCTAAATGCCTTAATAATTAGTGAATAACCAAGAAACACACCTACATCAGATTTTGAATCAAAATTTCCTAAGTTGTTCTTTCCATTATTATGAATAAATACTTTACAACCAAAAGGATGAAAATATGATATATTGGGTTT
>JAOTAY010000002.1:31229500-31245039 GCA_025629805.1 Erythroxylum baracoense | reverse complement strand
TCATCATAGGCTCTATATTGTTTAATACCCCCTCTTGCTTGTTCACTAGTGCTTCATCATTAATGTTATGAGTACTTATCCATCATTAAGTATATGAATAACTGTCCTATTAAAAATGAATCTTTCATTTCCATATATTGAATTGTAATAATAACCACCTTTTCCTATACTACATACATTTAAAATTACTCCTTTTGCATTTATTTCCTAGTATGAATTTCTCATCAAACTAAAAAACATAACCCTTTAATATTATGATTATAAATCTCCCTAATATTAGTTGCTCTTGTCACCTTTAAATCATTGTTCTCTAGTTTAGGTTTTGACATTAACGTTCATTCGTGTTCCACAAATTGAAAACTTCTTAAACTTCCTACTACTTACCCACTTTATATGCCTGCTATAAAATTCTTATATTGAACAACTTTATAACATACTTTATTTCTAGCTTTAAACCTTTCAAAGGCAAACTCACCAGATATTTCTATGAGACATCGCTAGATTATATAATGAAAAATCAAATTTTGCATAGAAAATTTTCATTTTAAAAGTCTAATTTAATTACTTCAACTCTCCTAATAGGTCATAAATCAAATAATCTCCAAATTTTTTCTCTAATAATATTAGATACTCCCAAGCTAAGTTGTTTTGTTGTTAACTTATTTTTTTATATATAATTGGTGCCAAGATAGATCTTTGCCTATCAAGTGCCTCATTGTGATTCTTACCTTTAGTTCGATTGATATTTAAGCCGATATAAAAAACTCCTCATTTTTTAAAATATAACTTAGTAGGTCTTAATTGCCTTCATAGGTTAAAAGGTTAAGTTTTGACCTTTTCATACTTTATTGAAAAGTCCTCAACTTCACTATCAAGTACCTTTTGGTTAAAAATCTTGTTTTAAAGTTTTATTAAAGTCTTTACCTATAAACTTGTTCATCTTGTATATGTAAATAAGTTTATGTCCCTCAATCTTGCTTTAAATTGCACAAAAATAAATTCCTATAAAGCGTTGACTTTAATCCTGCAATTTTTCTGCCTCAATTCTGTCTGATTTCAACTATTTTTTACTCATGAAGACAATTAATGCCTAAACACATAATATGAATGAATCAAGTACCAAAAAAATTGAAAAAACTCTCAAATAAACAAATAAAATGCACTAAATATTGGGATTTAAAATATAGTCTATTATTCATTCATCATGTAAGCATTTGGTTTATATTTGATTCTATAGACCCTTTACACCAAATTATCTTTTGAGATTTAGGCCTATCTACTAGCTTCCAAGTTCCATTTTTATTTATCATTTTTATCTCCTGTCTGTTATAACTCTTTAGCCATCCTCTTTAGCAACCTCATCTCAACTTCCATGCTAAAAAAAGTTGTATTGCATTTCTGAAAGACTTTATCAAATGACTTTGTTCTTCGAACTAGAACATCATTAAAAATTTTAGCACCAATTTAATCTTTTATTTCTGTAGGAACTCAGGTTATGGTGTGGTAGCGTGTTACAACACTACACAAAATAAACTAAACTACTACTACAGCAGTGATGAGTTTAGGTCGATCCCATATAGAGTGTGTGTAAAGTTGTTGAAATGAAATTAATCAGTGTTTAAGTTGTAGGGTGGTTTTAGTTTTAAAAAATGAGAAAATAAAACAAAGCTAAAATAGCAAAATAAAATTAAAGAAAACAAGAAAAATGATGAAAGTGGTGAATTTGTTAGGAGTCCAGTTCTTTGGTTCAATCTTGATTTACCCCCTATTAAACATATTTCATTGAATTGTTATCTTCACATCTCTCTTTGAACTATTGGTCGTAGATTAACAAGTTCAGTTAATCCCAGTCTTTCCATAGTTCATAGTTAAATAAAAAGAGCTCGTTAATTAACCCTGGCTATCAAATAACCTAGGAGACGCTCTCTAGATTTAATCAAATAGCTGCCTTATGAATGAGAAAAACATACCAATCTAAGCAATAATCAAACAAACTTGGATTAATTAACCTAGGTTGAGTTATCCCTAATAATTACAAACCATTAGTTGCTACAAATGAATTTCAATATAACAATTACAGATTACATTAAATATTCTAGCAATGGGTTTGTAATAAAGCGATCCAATAAATGTACTAAAACTATCTTTCACAATACCCAATTCCATAAACATCGGATAACATAATCAATTTCTAAATAGAGAAATAAAACAACAAATACAAAAGAGAAATACATTTAATCGGGTTGTCAACATTGATTTCACCTTCAAATTTACGTCAGAAAACTACCCCTATATGGGTTTTCTCACTGTGGAGAGCTTGCTGCCCTCTTCATGCTCTCCTGAAGCTCCTGAAGTTCCACAGCCGAAAAAACCTTATATTCTTTCATAACTCTGTCGTCACACACCCCTCGGTTTATATTAGAAACTAGGTTAAACACCTATGCATGTTTATTAAACAGTCATGAGTTAAAACTCATGGTTGTGCAATAATTTGATATGGTTGTAAGTTAATGCTCATGGCCATTCCAAATTAATATGCAGCTGTGAGTTTTTAATGTCATTTCCTTATTTTCCCTTTCAATATGTTCAACATAAATATCATCTTTTTTTTTGATATTTTCTTGTCTTCTTTTGCTTTTAGTCTTCTTCTTTTTGCTTAATGAAGACGAGCGAGTGTGAATCTTGAGACAATAGCCCAAATATGGTGCTTTTGACTCACTTTAACTCTTTTGATTATGAATTGTGACTAAAACTACATATGAGTCAAAGTGAGTATCTTAAGCAATTTCATAGCATTAATAATTGTTATGGAATAATTATATAATCAATTAAGCATATATTAATGTCCCCCACAGTTAGCTTTTGATCGTCCCTGGGGAAAATATCAAAATTAAGATCATAGACCTAAAACATTAGCTCTTTTTCCACATGTTTTAAGAATACATAATCATAAATAAGGATGAATGAATTTCAAAAATCATAGCAAGAATTCAACATTCAATGCTTCTACTCATGATCAATAACATTCAATACCTTTAAAAACTAAACAATCTAATGATAAACTTGAAAAATGTGTTTAACTAAAATATATCTACGGGTACGCTCATCAACATTCATGATCATGTCATTCCATAACTTTACATATCATTTCATTTCTCGACTACTAAATTTCACATGCAAAATATTGAATCGAAGGAATTTAAGATTGTAATATGGGTAATGGTGAGGTAAGATGTATTTGGGTCAAGTGGCATGAAAGCCATCAAAGTTAGCTAAACAAAAGTAACACTCAATATACTATCAAGTGCAAACACCAACAATCACTCACAATTATGTACATCAACTATGATGAATGAAAAATGATGTTTCAGAACTCAAATTAAGGCTCTCTTACATAAACCGTATGAAACATACACCAATCTGAAGGGATCTTTCATACAATTGATGACAATATATTGAAACCACAAAGAGTGAACCTTCCAAGCCAAACATCTACCTTATATTCAGCGTACTCAATTAACTCATTCAATACAATTTTAAGAGGATGCATTAATTATGAATAACTTTGAAAACGACATATGCATTTTCTCCTTGATACATTTATGTAAACATTTTTCTTTTTTCTTTTTTCTTTTTCTTTCTTTCTTTCTTTTTTCTTTCCTTACTTTTCTTTTCTTTTGCTTTTCTCTTATCTTTCATTCTTTTCTTCTTTTCTTTTCTCTTATAAAAATTAAAAGAAACTACATCAATATGGGAATTTCAATGATAAGACATAAAATGGCATCCCAACATTATAACCAACCCAATATATATGTACACCCTTACATCCCAACATTATAACTAACCCAACATATATGTATACCCTTACACTTATGCTTTTGCACATCCAAAACTCAATAATCAACAAATACTTCACTAGCTTTAAGGCTTAGGTGAGACATTTGGTTAAGTTTAAAAGCATACAATATGATTAGTACATAAATAATTGGTAAATAAAGCTCAAGGGGGCTTAACAAGGAAAATTTATGTTAATAGGGTAGGCTATTTGGATAATATAGTTCAAAAAGGAAAAGAATGCCTAATCATTTCCATGTTAATGCATGTTATAAAAATGTGGTCTTGATTAAAAATTCAAGGTAAAATCAGGATGTACATGTCAAGCTTGGATTATTTAACCTTAGTTATATATGTTATCCCTAATGATTATGAACCATTAGTTGCTACAAATGAAATCCAACATAACAATTATGGATTACATTGAATATTCTAGCTATGGGTTTGTAATAAACAACCTAATGAACACATTAAAACCATCTTTTCACAATATCCAAATCCGTAAACATCAGATTACATAATCAATAGCTAAAGAGAGAAATAAAACAACAAATACAACGAGAAATACATTTAATGTGGTCTTCAGTATTGATGTAATTTTCGAATCGATGTCAAAAAACTGCCCCTCCATCAGTCTTCTCATGGTGGAGAGCTTGCTGCCCTCTTTATGCTCTCCTAAAGCTCTTCAATTTCTATAGTCGAAAACACCTTTTATTCTCTCATAACTTTGCCTTTACATACCTTTCTATTTATATTAGAAACTAGGTTAAGAAAAAAAGAAGGGTGAGGTGGCAAGTGTCACACTTGTGACTTGGTGTGTTATAGGTGTGACACACCATGCATAGGCGTGAGGAAAAACTCAGACCCATGCATGTTTATTACATTGGCGTGAGTTAAAACTCACAATTGTGCAATAATTTGGCATGGTCATGAGCATTTGGCATGGTCGTGAGTTAATGCTCATGACCATGCCAAATTAATATATGGTTGTGATTTTTTTCATTTTTTTTCCTTTTGATATGTTCAAAATAAATCTCATCTCTTTTCTGGCATTTTCTTGTCTTCTTTTTCTTTTAATCTTCTTCTTCTTGCTCCATGAAGACAAACAACTGTAAATCTTCAAGAAACAACCCAAATATGGTGCTTTCGACTCATTTTAGCTCTTTCCCTTCCGAATTGTGCCTAAAAGCACATATAAGTCAAAGTGAGTATTTTAAGCACTTTCAAAGAATTAATCATTAAGTTTTATTGAATAATTATACAATCAATTAAGCACATATCAATTTCCATCCATTTTGATTAATGCTTGCAGCTTTAATCTTATATTTTTCCCAATTCTATATAGCTGCTTCACTGAGTTCTAGTTGATCATTATTATTTTGTTGTCAAATTCAAAACTATATAGCCCTTAAAGATCGAGATATATCCCGCGAAGATTTCCTTTTGTAGATTTGTGATCCAACTTATCTCTTTTTACATTTTTATATGAGAGTAACCTAAACTTCAAAATATTTTAAGAGGCTCTATAGTTTTTTAATTTCACACTAAGCTTCAAATAGAGTCTTATTCTTCACAACCTTGGTTAGAGTTTTGTTTAATTAATAGAAAACTATGTTGAAAACTCTTCCAAAAAAGACTTAATAAATTTCTTTTCAAATAATAGACATTCTTCCATCTCTATTTGGTTATCATTTTCCTCTTACTCATCCTCTTTCATTTAGGAGAGTAAGTGACAATCAACCAATGTTCAATACTAGCTTTAACATAAAATTTGTTAAACTTGTCTGATATGTATTCATTGTCATTATCTGATCTTATTATCTTGATGTTGTGATTTACTTAGTTCTCTACTAAAGCCTTTAATTTGCTAAACACATTAGCCACCTCTGATTTTACTTTATGAAATAAGCCTAATGTATTACATTGTAATCTTTTATAAATAAAATTAAATACCTGATCCCATTTAGTGAGGTTGTCTTCATTGATCTATTAACATCTATATGGATAAGTTGCAAATTTTTAGAAGCTCTTTAAGACTTATTAACAGGAAATGAAAATCAAATTTTCTTTCTAAATTAACAAAATTGACACATATTCTTTTTATCATGAATAACAAGAAGGCTTTGATTTAAGCCTTTGTGAAGCAAGTTTTGAAGTGCATCATATTTAAAATGGCCAAATCTCTTATGCCATAAAAGATATCCATCAATAATAGTAGTAAAGGCATGCATATTTAACTTTGTCCACTTAATTGGAAAATTTTTGTCTCTTATTTTTATAGCTACAACTTAAAACTAGCATGATCAACAATGTTGTAAGACATTTTAAAAATGCAAGGAATAATTCTTCTTTAGAAATTGAATCACCCTTAGTGAAATTTGGAAAATTTCAAGCACAAACATCACATTAGAAATGTATTTAGCACTTATTAAAGTATTAAGAACAACTCTTTTGGCTTTCACATTAACAAATTCTTCGTTCCTAATATTCACTTTGGACTTATATAATTGATATAGCGCCCTAAAGCTACTTAAATCATGTGTCATGTGGTTCGTTGCATAGTGACTTGTTGCATAGCATGTAGGAATAAAAAACTCATAAGTTTGTTGATGCTGTTCTTTTTTTAAAAAAAGTATTTAAGCTTGTTACTCTTGTTGGTTATTCTTGTTTTTACATATCTTCTCCATATGAACAAATTGTTTTAGTGAATTACATTGCATATTTGTACTAAATTAATAGTAATTCTCTGAAATTACCATGCTATTACAGTGAGGACGAGGAGGAAATCTCTTCTTGTCATCACTTTTGTTTCCATAACCTTCACTCTTTTGTTTATCCTTCTCACCATATTGTTTCTTCTCTCTAGCTTGAGATTATCCTTTCTGATTTGAAAGGAAATCTACTTCATTGTTGTTTTCTTATCTTAATGATCTCTTTTGTTTTTGAGCTTGAAGTACATGAAAACGCTTAGATGAAAAACATGGATGCCTTGTTGGTGTTTTCTCTTAATCACTCACAAGTCCATTGAGATCTTTGATTGCTCTAATACAATGTAAATGTATTAGTTTTCAACTAAAGGACAAAAGAATGAAATAGCAAAGAAACAAAAGAAACAAAGTTCTACGTTTCTTTTTGACTAGACAACACTTTTCTTTCACGTTTTGACATTTATACTAACAAATCATATTTTTATATTTTCAATACGAAAGCTAGTAACATATCTAGCTTTCATCAAACATAAGTTTGAAAAAATAAGGATATTTGCACATTTTTTTAACTAATACTATTGTAGACCCAAAAGTCATAAAAATATTTTAATAAAGAATTTAGAAAATTTCTCAAATTCTAACAATCCCAAACAAATAGAGTTAAAATTCCCTCTAGTTAGGGTCTAAATTTAGCTCCTTAATTCCATTTCTTTAGAGATAGTTATATGTCATGGTCTTAAACCTAATTACTTTCTCAAAGTCCCCACATTTAATTTGACGAGGGCTTGAAGTTAAAGTGTTTTACTTCTTCGATCAAACAGGGAATCATATAAATCAAACTTCTTCCAAATTGTTGTTTTTCCATCTTTTCATGATTGTGAAGACTATTCTTTTCAAGAAGAACTCGATTAAGGAAACTGATTCTTACCATGGTAACTTTTAGTATTTCATAAGATGAATATATTTAAACATAGACAAGTTGCTTTGGTCCCTCACAATTGTAGACCAAGATCTATTGATTAGAGAAGCATAATTTTAAGGCTGACCAAGAAGGATGGAGCTTGCAGGAGTTGGTAAGAGTCTAACAAAAGGAAGACCAAGGGATTGAGAGGCAACATATTCAGCTGCAACAGCATTCGATAAGGAATGGGCAATCATAAAGGAAAAAATGTTGAGAAGAATCAGTCAACCCAAAGAAGGGCCAAGAGTGTAAAGGCGAGATAGACTTAAAGGAAAAATTAAAAGGAAAATTAGAAAGCAAAGGTAAAAGAAAAAGAAAACAAGTCTTTAAAAGTTTCTCATTGAATAAGTAGTGCTCATTTAAAATATAAATCATCTAGTCAAAGTATATACATGTAATAGAATGCGATACATAAAGTCTAACTTTATTTAATTATTGATGAAATAAGTAAACTTCACTCCCACGAGTTAACCTGCGCTGCAACTATGTTTTTACTTTTTGCCAAGAAAAAAACAACTTTAACAATTTCCTTTCACTAAACAATATATAAATACAAAACTCGCGAATGCCCTCTTCCTTCATTTAGCCGTTCAATAACTAGGACAGTGTCAGAAACATCAACAGTGAGACTATTGCACCAGTTGCAACTTTATGTATGGATAATCTGGTGGAACCTGCTTGTCAAAAAGACAAAATACGGTGAAAATGTAAATCAACCGATATTGTGCAAAGAAATATGAATTAATCACAAACCTTCATTTCTAGGGATAGAGTAATTGAAATAAAATCTGAAGTCATGATACCACATGCTACAACTGGAGCCATAAATCTCCCATCCTTTCTTGTTCCCAATGGTGGCTCTAAAAGTCACTAGTTCATCTTCCAAGCACTTTCCACAGTCATTCCTGCTGATATCCCTAGTGCATTGAGCCATGCCATACCTCGTTCTGTTCTGTCCAGCATCCAACTCAGCAGTTTGAAACATGAAAGGCTGATCTGGGGTAGTAGAAGCAAGCTGCTGCATGAAGTCGAGTCCTTTTGAAACCAAATCAGGATCATCATAATCCGTTTCATTGGCTGTGGCCATTGCAGACCTGTCCAATGTGCCAGAAAAACTAACATTTGCAGATCGTACTAAACACCACTTCTGCCAAACGGTAACATTTTCGCTGCTTGAGCAATCATGAATCGCAGTGGAGTTCCTTATACAATTTATGCAGTTCATGCTCGAAACGTCACCTCTGCATTGTGTAAGGCCATAAATCTTGCTATTACCTTTCCCAGAGGTTGCTTTGCCGAATCCATTGCTAGGATTTGCATTTTCTGCAAGTGAACTCAACAGGTTGTTCATATTTGATTGGTATTCACTACTCGCGATGGCGTTATTAGAAGCAGAACACTGCAGACCAACAATCTCGTTAGAATCAGCAAAGCAAGTCCTAGATATCAACATAAAAAATGACAATAAGAATTCTATACGATCCAAAAGGAATTTCGTCATCCCTTCCAGTTCTAACGAAACAGGAAACGGGAAGAGCTCATGAATTCTCTGCTTGTGTTGAGATAATAGCCAAGAGAATCAAATCTTCCTAATATATCTTATTTCACAATAAAAGTCAACTCATTGGTCTCTGTTTAAAGATTACTATGGAGATGAATATTCAGATCACCATTTAAAAACCTGAAGTCAGCTACTATTTGCTATTAGTCATATCCCAGCTGTGTAATCTTGCCAATTTTCCGTATAAAAGTAGAGCTTGACTGGAACAACACGGCTTACTTTTTTCATTAATGCCTCGTACATTTGATTGACATTAACTTTAAAATTAAAAATAAGAACTAGTGGCTTTTAGATTAATACTTTGGTTACCTTTCAACATCATCTAAGCTTTGACAAGTACTAAAAAAAGGAAGATTGCAAAGAAAATTGGTTAGACAGATAAATGTTAGAGTTGCATGTGCCAACACTACTTTGAAGGCCAGTTTTCTATGCCTTTTGTCATCAAAAACCAATCGACGATAACAAGCAATATATAAAAGTAACATGCTACTCGTAGTTTCGTTTCAATTAAAACATTACTATTTTATTCATGTCCAAACTATATAACAACTTGCAATTAAAACTTAAAAGGCTTGTTAGAGACCTATACGTTATCAATAGAACAGATCCTAAGTTTGTAAGTTATCCTTAAGTGGCTACAAGAAGACAAAACAAGTTGAAAGGGTGATTGGATCATTTTTCACATCAATTTTGGAAATATGTATATTCAGGATTTGGAAAAAAAATTACAAATATTTCCTAAAATCTTCAAAAACTTGACTTTAGATTGATAAAAATCCATTCCAAAAATCTTCATAAACTTGACTTTGGATTGATAAAAATCCATTCCAAAGGGGTTTCTTCGGCTTTCCATCTTCCTTTGTGTCACTCTAGGGTTTCTCCTTGCATTTTTCTTGCCTCCTCTCTCTTGTGTCAATCTTATCTCATGTGCTACTTATCAAAATGACCATGTACACTGTGATGCACCCTATAGCTTAATCAAACAACTCTAACTTGCTTCAAACTTGTCTAAATTCGTTCTTTTTTTGCTCTAAGTGAGTGAATTAGACCTAAAAATAAAATGTGGACAACTTAGTACTAAAATTAATATAAATACTCAAATAAATAAGCAAAATGCATTAAATATGATACTAAAAATATAATTGAACATTACTTATGAACTTCCCTAAACTTAAGCATTTGCTTGTCCTCAAATAAATAATAATTCCAATTCACCAACTTTTCTCAATATCCCTCTCTTCTTCATCTCAACTTATCTATTCAAACATTAAATATTATGCCTCAAGAATTAAATCAAAATATAATTGCAATCAAAAAGTCATAAAATAAGATTTTGACAAAGAAATAATTCCAATGATATTTTGACAACCATTTCAAAATCAAGTGCCATAAAGATTAACATCCTTACACCAAATATTCACTTAATATACTCAAATTTTTTAAGGCAATCATCAATGAAACTATCAAATTAATATATAGAAGTATTCTTAACCACAAGATTGCTAACATATCATATCTCAACCACTATAAAATAAATTAGAATAAAAAAATCAAAAGGTCTTTCAACCAAGGTGTAAGAGGTTTAGGTACGATACGGTGAATGATAGATTTTGGGTTAAATAACATGAATGAAATTGCATAAATAGGATCATATAAAAATTTGATCAACCAAACTAAAATCTCCACATAAAATGTAAGTAAGGTGCAAAACACACACATATCTTCTCTTTTTCCTTCTCATAATTTCCACACTTTAAAACACTATTTCTTAATATCAATGAAGAATATATGAAATATTGATAAGTAGTGCATAAGAATATATAACTTCAAATATATAAGATCACACCCTTCCTGATTCCTGACACTTCTTAATCAAATCAAACACTTATACAATGAAATGTAATCATTTAGGGCGTAAAAATAAATATTACGCTGATTAAAACAATGGTTATCAGCTTATATCATGGTTAATACAATCTAAAGAAAAGAATAAAGCTAAAAATTGTTTATAATTAAGGGATAAAACAGGGTATGGAAAAATCAAAAGAAAGGGCTCAACAAAAGTATAATCTAGGTGCCTTTTCATTTTGATGCTTCTAATTATAAAATTATGGTCTCAATATGTAATATTCCAATATCCCATGTTAGGAGCTAGGACACCAGAATAGTGTATACTGAGAAATTAGAAGTGCATTTCATGCATCATCTGGCGTATTTAAATATGTGAATTGTATTGATATTAATGAAATAACTGTACATACATTCATTGGCATTTTCCAGATATAATTGAGTTATAAATGTGATTAAAATGTGAATTGTGGTTTTTACGTGTTAAAAATTGATTTAGAGACTATTAATATTATTTCCAAATTTTTGGTAAATTTTAGGAAATTTTCAAAATTTTGGGGGTATTTTAGCCAAGAAAAATATGAAAATAAGACATAAATGGACCAATTATAATGTTACATGTGGCAATCTTATTTGGGTGACAAATGTATTCCATGCAATAGTGATATGTGGAGAGGTTTGATTAAGACACGTGGTTATGTTTATGATAAAAAAATTTCGCTGTTCTTCACCACCGAAAACACTGTTTACCAAATTACCTTCTTGTATTATTCAACACGAAAATATCAGCTGTGTATTTTGTGTCTTTGATTCACTCTCACTGCTGAAAGCTTTAATGAATCAAGTAAGCGATTTTTATGATGATTTATATGCGTGGTTTGAGAAGTGTAGTTTTGGTGAACAAACTTGATGAATGAGTTAAATGGAAGATTTGCGAATAGAAAGTGTGCAGAAAGTGTATAGGTTTGTAAATATCTGAGTTTAATAAGAGTTGGTTAATTAGAGAATTGCAGAAAAATTATGGATGTATACATGGTATTTTGCTCTATTTTTTTACTGTGAAATATGTGAATGTTTTTGAGTTAACTGCAAAAAGATGTGAAAAGTAGGATATAGATTCTATCTTGTCATTGCTCATGAAAACAAATTGTAGTAGAGTGAGGAAATAGAAGGTGATATGGTGCATGTCCAAATGACATGAGCTTTGAACCAATAGACTCATAACACATTTTCCTTTATCTCCAAGAAAATTTACAGCCATCTGAATTCATTTAGGAAAGATTTGATTAAAGGATTTAGGATGAAAATGAGGAATAGTGCTGGAATATTATGAACTGAAAAATTTTCATTGAACATGCTTCGGTATTTTGTTTATATCTTGATCTATAGAGTTCCAAATGAATTGATTCTTTATTCAAATTAAATTAGAGACATATATCTACATCTTTCTTAAAGAATTTGAATTTGAATTCTATCTCTATTAATTTCAAAATATGGTTTGAATTTGAGTCTTGGCTTAGGTTATAACACTACCCGTGACAGAAATTATATCCTGCTGTTATCAAATAAACTGTATTGATGTAGGCTAGATCAGACAAAGGTGCCTTCACCAAAGTTGTAGATTATTCTCTTAGCGTTCAATTGGCATAAAGTTTGTAATTTTTAGATATTGTAATTGAGGGATATGAGTTATACAACTTCGAGTGCATGATCATGCACTGGCCAAAAGTTCAAATGTACTTAATCTGTAGTATTGTGAGCCTAACTCATAGAATAATAAATCAAATTGTATGATCTTAGTGTCATTAGAAACTTAAGACAATGGGGAACATTCTCCTAGAAGGAAGTGTTGCCAAATTCCTCCATTTACCTGGTCTAAATAATCATGAAAGGTTGACCCAAAAGTGCGTTTTCAGAAAAATTTGAAATGACCAATAGTGCTATGAGATTAGATTCCAATTGTTTTGTTGAGGTACAAACCCTAAGTATAGATTAAGTTATGTGTGTTTTGGAATATAAATGACCATATGATATGAAAGATGGAAAATACCCTAGATTGTTATTGAATATGCATTATACATATTTCATATAGATAGATATGTATAAATGAATACTTAAGTTCAGAGCCACAGCCAGAAAGTCTATCCACAAGTGCCAAACTCGAAGAAGCATTCCACGCTTCTTGAATAACACTCCTACAGTTAGGGTTGCGAAGCCAGGAGTTTTCAAACTTGAACCTTGTAGCAGTAGAACGAGATAGGAGTTTTCGAACTTCCAGAAACAAAGGAAGATGATCAGAGGAAGATGAATCAAGAGTGTAAGCCTGTGCCAACGGGAATTTCAATTTCCATGAGTCAGAAACTAAAATTCGATTGAGTTTGGACTCAATTAACTCCCCAGACTCACGCCCATGCTCCCAAGTAAAAGGGTACCCACCCATAGTGAAATCCAAAAGACCCAACCCAGATACAACATTACGGAATCCTGTAATTAAATTATCCGGTTGGCGACGACCTCCCCGTTTCTCCGATTGATGAAGAATATCATTAAAATCCCCCAGACAAACCCAGGGCAAATCACTACACCTAGCTAGATTCTGAAGCAGAACCAACGATTCCTTTCTCCTGTTCCTACTAGGTTGGCCATAAAAACTCGTAAGTCGCCACGAACTAATGTCCATAGTAACAGCCACGTCAATACACCTATTACAAACCATAATAGGAACAACGGAGGAAACAGATTTCCAAATTAAAGCAAACCCACCATTGTGGCCCACACAATCAAAAGCAATACAATCATCATAACATAAAAGCTCTTTTATTTCATTCACCTTAACAGACAAACAAAGTGTTTCAACTAAAAAAAATAAAAACAGGCTTTTTCTCTAAAACAATAAATTTTAGATTCTGCACTGCTCGTGGGTTGCCAAGCCCACGGCAATTCAAAGTAATGGTACTCATTTCAGATGGCAGGTTCTAGTTGAACTGGTCGATCTATTTTTAGTTGGATCAATAGGCATGCCTTATTTATTGGCAAAACCTTGGGCCTCTCCTTGGAGCTGAACCTGACCCATCCGTTTCCTCTTAGCCTCACCCACGATCAAATCTTCACTTGATTCACTTCCTATTTCTTCCATGTCAACATTCTCATCGGTATTATTTACATTTACTGCTAAAGGATTACAATAAATGCTTGAATCAAATTCTCCCACCAAATCAGCCTTTCCCTTACCCTTCAGAACTCCTTCCTTATCCTTCCCTAAATTCACGTTACTTCCAACCAAAGGACTCTCCGGTTGACTTCCTCCTGCTGCAGCATTTCCGATGATCGGACATAACCAACGCTCACCAATATTCTTCTGTACCCTACGATTAGGAGCCCTTACTAAAGTATCAAACTTACAGACAACTTTTCCTGCCTCAAACTCGAGAAGCTTAGGGCAGAATTTCTCTGTGTGCCTCAGAAAGCCATAGATGAAACAAAAGGAAGGTAACCTTTCATACAAGAACTCCACCGTAAAACTCTTTCCCTTGCCAAACTTAACAACAAAATTGGTTTTAATAGGCTTCCGAACATCCCACCGCACCCGCATTCTCATATAAGAATCCCAGGAGGATTTGAAATTCTTGGAATCAGACTCCATAAAGGTACCAAGTTTGTTTCCAAGGTCCCTCAACACATGTTCTAACCGGAAACCTGAACGGAGTCCTTTTACTTGTATCCACAACTGTACATAAAACAAAGGCACATTTAGAGGGGATGTATAATCACCTAAACGTTCCAAGAGTAGCAGTTGATTATCGAAAGTCCATGTTGACATCTCCAACACTCTATAAACATGAACTTCATGAAAAGTTGAAAAAGAAAGACTGCACCATTTGTTTCTCGCCCCTGCATTCCCATGAGAGGTCTCCAGAGAGACGCTATCGTTTGTTTCATAGCCTAGACATTAATATTCCGATCAGTTAAAAACCTCCCTACTAAACACAGCCTTGGATCCTCCCCCAATGTAACTGTTCCCTCCTCATAAACTAGCTCATCGTCTTCCGTTTTATCCACATTGAGAGCAGCCGTCTCCACAGAAACATGATCTTCCGCCATGGTAAACCCTAAAGAAAGGGACTAAAACTCCTCAAAGAAGAGACAAAAAGCAATCCCCCATGAAAAAGAGAATTGTTTATGAATGTTTTGTGATTGTTGGAAATGAGAATTGTTGAGAATTATTTTGTGATTGGTAGAAATAGAAATTATTGGAAATTGTCAAGAAAGATATTTTATTATCATTAATATTTTCAATATAATTTCTTATAATTTCTTAATAATTATATTTTATTGTTTACTAGGAGCCTTAATAGTATAAGCAGTTCAAATGATCCAATTTCCATTGATAACATCGTTGTTTTGGCGGATTGGGTTTCTGAAGAACCGAATTTGGTAGATATCAATAACTTAGAAAATAATCTTGGATGGGAAAACCTTGACATGTCATTTGGTGCATTAAATTTGAATGATAATGAAGATGAAGCTCTTCTCAATGATGAGGATTTTGCACCAAATGATAACTGGGGTCAGTGCAGTTATAGCGGGTATCCTCCTGTTGACGATTGAATTTCATTGCAGGTTATTT
>JAOTAY010000002.1:31214064-31224288 GCA_025629805.1 Erythroxylum baracoense | reverse complement strand
AAAAATTAATTGTTTAATTTGACAAATATAATGTACAAAATAAAAATTATTCTATAAATTAATAAATATTAATTTATCGATAAATTAATAAAATATTCATTTATTGATAAATTAATAACTCCGTATAAGATAATAATTTCTCAGGTCCCAAAAATATTCATTTATAGAGTTTTTACTGTAAGCACCAAGGTTTCCAAGAGGTAGTTTGAAAAACCTAAACATGTAAGAAAGTTTAGATTGGTGAAGTAGTGGATGAAGGAGTTACTTCAATGTCTCATTAGCAACAATCAACTAGATATCAAGGAAACAAAGAGGGTCTTAGGAATGACAAGTTTAAGATTACTAAAAACAAGTTCAAGAGAAGTATAATAAAGCTTTTAATGCTCATTAGTCAATACTAAAGAAAAAATCCAAAGTTCTCTAGATGTAAGAAGGTTATAGGTGTTCAATTTTTTTCTTTCAAGAAGGAACTCTAACTAAGTATGTTTCCTTACAAATGACACTAGAGTATAGGCGTGAGGGTAGAACAAAGTTAAAGACCTTGTCCTCATTTAATTCAAAAAAATAAAATTTAGTTCTGAGTTCTAAAAGTTATTCCTTAATACAATCCCTAAACTCTTTTTTAATACTTGCCATCTTTTTTTAGCAAGATGAAGATTAGTAAAACCTTTTAATGTTGTTGATGTGGATAAAGCTCTAGATAATCTCAATTCCAACAAAACCCTAGATCCTAATGAGCTAAATGCCTACTTCTTCAAACAACCTTAAGAATAGACTGAAGACCAAGTTTAGGAATCAATAATGGAGTTCTTCAACAATGGAATGTTCCTGAGATAAATCATTCAGGTATACATATGCATGGTTCTAAAGTCCCTAATATGAGTTCTTTAAGAGACTTTATATCAGTATCATACTGTAAAACCTTATATAAAATCATTTACAAGATGTTGGTGTCAAGACTAAAGGTAGTATTGAGATCCTTTATAAGTAAAACATAAGAGTCTTATATATAAGAAATGAATGTTGGAGACAATATACCTTTTCATCATAAGATATTTAAAGGCTATCAAAGAAGGGAAAAAGTATACACTGTGTACTAAAAATTGATTTTAGGAAAGCTTTTCATTCAATAAATTGAAACTCTTTTACTTTACTCACTTAAAGCCCTTAGATTTCCTGTCAAATTCTCCAATTGGATAAATTAATGATTGACTAATGTCTCCTTCAATGAACTTATTAATGAGGAACATTCTAACTAGTTAAATGATAGAAAAGGGGTTAGCTACAGAGACCCTTTCTTATTCTTAATCTGTGTGGAAATTCTATTAAGGCTTACTGCCACTAATATTGAGAATGACCCCTCTTTTAAACATCACAAGAATTGTGGAAGATTGAAGTTTTCTAACTTTGCCTTTATAGATGACTTGTTGATGTTTTGTAAAGTAGATTTGAACTCAATTCTTGCCATCTTTAATTGTACCAACCAATTATGCAAGCTTTTTAGTATCGAGGTGAGCCATGATAAGAGATTTTTTATGATTTTTAAGATTATTCAACTTAAAAATAATGAGCTAGCATCCCTTCTAGACATAAGAGTTATTAACCCCTTTCACTTACTTAAGGGTTCTTATCATAACCATAAGGCTCATACCCCTCTTTGAGATGATTGAAAGAAGAATAAACAAATGATGCAATAAAGACTTAACTATGTTGGTAGGCTTTAGCTAATCAGGCCATTCTTAAGTAACCTGTATATTGGGGTTTCCATATGGTTTTTCCTAAGAAAATGGCCAAAGACATTAAGAGGTTATCAAGAAAATTTTTATGTGGAATAAGGATTCTTATAAAAAAAAACCTCAGGTACTAAGGTTTCTTGGAATGAGATCTATAAGCCTAAGATACAAGGGAGACTTTGAGTAAGGTCCATTAATGTCACAAATAAGGTCTTTCTTATAAATAAAATATGCAAGTTAATGACAGACGAGGAAAACTTATAGGTGCAACGGTTAAGCATGAATCATTGAGAGAGCAGAGCTTCTACGAGTTAAAAATAAATCACAATTACTCATGAACTTTGTACAATATTCTCAACCTAAAGGAGAAGCTAAGTAGTGAATTCAAAAGCATAGTAGGCAACAAAAAATCAACCTAGCTTTGGTTTGATAACTGGAATGATAAGGGACCTCTGAGTTTTTAATAGTGTCAACTCAACTACATGCTAGGATCTAAGGCTAAAGTTAGTGAACTAATAAATGTTGAAGAATGGCACATCAAATTTTGAGGTTTTGAATGATTATAGGAGGCATTACCTAGTTATGACCTTAAAAAAATGTTGAAGACAAGATGGTTTAGACTAGACATTACTAAGATCTTTTCACTAACAAAATAACCTCTTATTTAGTTTTACAACTTGTTCTCAAGGTTCCCTTGCATAAACTAATCTGGTTCAAAAGCACCAGTCCAAAATTGGCTTTTATTATATAGCTTACTACCAAGAATTGGTTAAGCATGCTTGATTGGGTTAAAACTACCAATGTCATTAATCCTTAATGTATCCTCTAATTTACTAAAAGGGAAAAAAGAAATCACCTTTTATGTCTAATGCTCCTACACCAAAGAACGCAGTTTCTACATTGGTGAAGAAGCTTAGGATTCCAACAATACTCAAGTCTCAAATTCTTTTATTAGAGGTGACAACCTTGGATTACTAAATTTAGTTTTATTAAATATAGTATGGAGGGAAAGAAACCAAAGAAGACTAAGAGATAAGCATAGAGACAATTATGTATTTTTTTAAAACACACTAGCCAATATAAAGGAATAGATTATATTTTTTTAAAGAAGTCAAACTTGCTAGGAATGTTATAATTAGATCGGAACTCATTTGATTTGAATGGGAAATAGCTCGTGTAGTGAAAGGTAAGAGTGTTGATGTTGTTAAGCTACTATGATTTCTTTATGTCTTAGTTAATAGTTTAGCTCTTAGTTGAGAGTTTCCTTTACATGCTCTTCTTAAATTGATTATAGATTAGCAATGCAGTTGGGGATAACTTATAGAACTTAGTTTTAAACTTGTAGGTCTTTTCCTCCATTTTTTGAATATAATTATTTAATTTCTAAAAAACTTAAGTTTTAATCTTTGAGGACTCTAACTTAAGGCTCTTATTTTATAAAATCTAGGTAGATAATGCAAAATAAGTGTTATTTTACAAAACAAAAGTAGTTGGGTTATTATTAGTATTGGTATATAAATACTGACAACTTCAACCAAGGGTAAATGTTGTCCCTAAAATAAGTTCTAAAAATTCCTAGGTTATCCTACTCGCAAGTATACGAGGTGGTTGTAGTTGATTACCACGGTTGTCTCCTACAGAGGTGAAATTGGTTAACTTAGATTAACCTTGAAGAAAATAATAAAACAGATGCAATCCTTAATACTCTATCCCGATTTGTTGGGTGAAGACTTTAAAAGAAATCACAAAATTGAACTAAAATGTAAATGGAGTTAACTCGGAGCAAAAATGAATAGATTAACCGAAGTGGAAAACTCTTGAGAATTAATTTCACTAATTTAATCTCCTATGGATGACTAAAGGGAAATGATTGGATTGTCATCTTATTAAAATTAACAGTTGGGTTCTAGGTCCAACTCTAATAATAAACTAATTCTAACTTTTGTATTCAACAAGTTATCATCCGAATTAATTATGGAAACCTAACTATTAACTACCATTTAAGTTAATATATTTCTAATTCTTAACTTAAGTGTCTATAGTTTTTCATTCTATATTAAACTTCTTATCTTGATCCTTTGTTTAATACCAAAATGATGCAAAGTTTGATCATGCTAATACATCCATTAAGTTTAGAAACTATAGCAAACATAAGAGACTAATGTAGTCCCTTAATCATTCATATTTGACTAAAATAGCTACATTAATCGTCAAGAAAAAGAGATCAACCTATCACAAAAATAACAAGGCTCATCATATTTAAATCTTCAATCCCATCTTGATTAGTATAAGAGAAGTATTAAAATAATAGACCAAGTGAATAATTGAAATAAACTATTAAAAGCTAACAGAGTATGAGTTTATCAACTAATAGAGGAGCAAGTTCAGTAAAACAACAAAAAAAAAAAAATAGTATAAGCAAACAAGTGTTCATATAAGAGAGTTACGGTGGTCTCCTACACTCTCAAGCTTTCTGCATTGGCTCCCACCTTCTGCTCCTGCTTGGTTTTCACCTAGATGATCGAATGCTCAAGTTGTTTCTACCTCTCTGCTGTTCTCCTTCCTCATCTCACCCGACTGATCTCTGCTTTATCTCCTCTCTTCTTCGTCTTCTTTCATCCTCTTTTTTTTCCCCAAATGAGTCTGTCTGGTGTGAAAGATGTGTATGATGGAATTTGTGTGCCGCCAACTCCCTTAGTCTTTCTATTTGTAGTTTATTTTAAGTCTAGGTTTTCGAGTCATTCCTTCTGTACATGACACATAATAAGTTGATAAATTAAAGAAAAAATGGGTCACGGGGTGACTTACGGTGGTGACAAGTTATGTCACCACCTTTTTTCTTTCATGCAAAATTTATGTGAAATTTTCCTTCAACCCTTATGCAAAATTTAAAAAATAATCCAATTAACATTCATGTAATATTCACACTATTTCCACTCAATTTATCTCACATTTGGATCAAAACACAAGGATCTGTAACCAAAATCAAGATATGAGGCAATTAAAAAGCAACAAAAACTAGACACAATAGTAAGACCTAAGAGCAGATCAAAGAAGGTGAAATTAAGGATTGAATAAGTAAACTACCAATCAAGAGAGAGAGAGCAACTTATCAAAAGAGAGAGAGAGTAACGTTTTAAATAATTTTTTCAATTCTCATTTTACATTTAGTATCATTCAATATCTACTATACCAATCAATGCACTCCAAAATAATAACCCAATATAGAATCACATATTTTTGTACTATTTTCTTGATTGATATTCATTATACTGACTGATATAATAGGAAATCCACAACTTTGATAATAAAATGAGTGTAACAAAAATTTTTATGTTATATTATATATTATTTTCGAATATTAGCTTAGAGATTGTAAAACTTGTCCATTACATAATATTCTTTTACTTCTATAATCCTTGTTATGTTAAAAATTTTAGCAAAAGGTCTGTTTTACCCCTTTACTTTTGCCAAAAAATATAAGATGGTCCCTTCCATTATCTCTTGTACTAGTTAACCCACTAACTTTTCCAAAGTAGAACAAGTTACCCCAAAAAGACTCACTCTATGACACCTCTATCAAATACATGTGACATCCTTTTTAAATTGGTTCATCTGGGTATGCGATATAAGGTTAGATGCCAACATAGCAACTAAAGTGTAATAAAAATATTAATTTCAAATTTTTAAATCAATTGACATTTTTATTATTTAAAGAATCAAAAAGTTATTGCCCGCAAATTTTCTCCCTAGCTAGTCCCGCATGTCATAAAATTCCCAATTTGCAACAAATTCCTGTTATCCAAGGACGATTGTTTCTTTGCACTTCCTATATACTCTTTAATTGTTTCTTCATTCTTCCTCTATCTTCATGAAAATTTTCTATTCTTCTTGCTTTTTCATCCTCAAGTGGCAACTTGTTCTCAGTAATCTCACATATCCTTCAATTTTGCAATTATTAGTTATTTACCTATGAATCTTAGATTGGTGGATGACCTTAGTGTGCGAAATGTAAGCAGTTAGGTTTGTCTAAATAAATTATTGTGCCTGACAGAAGGAGCTAGATTTGTCTAATTTTGCTATAGTTTGACAGTTTGGAATAGATGTTTGTGTTAAATTTAATAGTCTCTTCTCCTTGTTTAAACATTGATAAAAGTACGTGTGAATCATATAACACAAATAAAAAAAATGGAATGATTTTTCAAATGTCATTGATAAAAGTATGTGTGAATCACATAATAAATATTGTTGTTATTTATTAAATGCATGTATTTCCATTATATGTCACGTTTACATTAATTTTCCTACGAGAATTGGATATTGGTGATTGATGGTTATTTTCATATTATTAATTAATGATTATATTTATTATGAGAATTTAAGAATGTTACTGCTTGGTTATGTTATGGTGTATAATAGAAAAATGAAGCAAATAGGAATGGAGGTATCATTTTCTGAGTCTTCAAGTGATAATAATTCTTCAGTTAGTGTTTAATGCTTATGTAGATTCAATATTTGTTTAAAAGCCTCATAAAGTGAAAAAATCTTAGTCGTAAGTTTTATAGGTGTCCAAAATATCCAATTAGTAAAAGTATTTTTTATGATATTTAATATAGGAGCATATATAGAATAAATGTATTAATGAATGTTTATTTTAGTGATGCTTACTAATAAGTGTAAATTGCATCACGTTTTAGGGCTTATTTTGATATGTATTTAATTGTTAATTCAATCGTTTAGTAAGTGTTCAGGTTAGAATTGTGTTTATTTGTTAATTATTGGTGTTTAAGTGTTTTTATGGGTTAGTACAATTCTTTGAGCTTAAATATTATGTTTTTAAGATACCATGATGTGTTTGTTAGTGTTTTAGGGTCAACATCGAAGAACGGAGATATTCGACCCATAACAACGGCCCACGATCGTGGCACAACAAGCCACGATCGTGACAGAAGCACCGAAGTTAGTCCACGATTGTGGCCCATATGCCACAATCGTGATAGAAGCCTAAGACAAGGCCCACGATCATGACTTGTATGCCATAATTGTGATCGAAGATTTGGATGTGGCCTATAAGCCACGGTCATGGCCTGCATCTGGCAGATGTGTAGACACTAAAAAATGTCAAGTTTTAAGGGATTTTTGGACTTTTCAGCCCTCGAAAATATCCTATGGCTGCTCAAAATACAAAAGATATTTAAAGAATAAGAAAAAGAAGTAGAGAGAGCTTTTGACATCAACCACCTTGAAGAAAACCTAGAGAGAATTCATTGAGAGAATGAGAAAGAGAAAAAGGAAGAGAGAACTAGAGAAGAAGCTGACTCAACGTACTTCCGAGATTAGGAGGTTTCTCAACGTCGTTGCCTCCCATCCTCCATTTGATTGTATTTCCTATTTATTTTCAATTTTATCATTATATATAATTAGATTGAATAGTTGATGATAGGATCCAAATGTTGAGGATGTTCTAAACTCATCTTTGGAGTTTTATTCTTAATTTAATGAAAGCTAATTGTTTTTATGTTTATTGGATTTATTGTGATTAAATTCTATGATTGCATAATTTGGTAATAAACTAAGAGGGTGAATCAAATGAAAAACAATTAAATTAGGCTAACAAGAGTTAGGTGATTTAATAGAACAAGAATTAAATCAAATCGGTAATTATGCGAAGAGATATCTTGCATAGGTGCTGGATAGTTTATTAGACAATTTCAGATCTAATTAGGTTTTGGATAGATTATTAATTGAGGGATTACAATTTCCATAATCTAAATAGGGTTTATAATTTAGGGTTAATGGTTATAACTCGAGAGAGAATAATCAGCTCTAGGATTAGACGATCCAATAATCCAATAATTCATAATCAATTAGATTAGCGTTAAGGATCGGTAAAAATCCCTTTCTCTCAATTGGTGATTATTTTAAATTGATTTTGGGTGTGTGTTGCAATTGCTAAATTATTACTATTTTGTGATTGATTCTTAATTTGATTTAATTGATTAAATTGAATTCTTGTTTTAGTTCATTATATTTTGAATTTCTGTGATTTATTTTGGCCTTAGATTTTAGGATTAGATTATCCCTCCTTGTCATATCAACATTTTAGGTACTATGCAAATGAATCATGCGCTTGCAGATTATCGAGGGCATTTATCAAAACTTACACACCTCAAACACCCAATCACTTAAAAGGTTAGGAGTTGTAAATTCTTTCATTGGCATAAGTACCCCTTCCCTGATAGGGTTGTTCTCGTTATTTACAAATGAATGATAATATCAAGTTAAATCAACAATTTGCATTAAGTTACAAAGGGACAGTTGAAGATGAGGTGTGTGAGGGAGTTGTTAGAAGACCAAATAAGGAGGAATAAAAAGAACTAAATTTGGTTAGGAGAAAAAATAAATAAAATGGAATTGAAGCTTATTATGAATAATAATGATAAGTTGAAGAACATATTTTTGAAATATATTATTATTATTTCGATGTTGATATGTATTGTCGTTATGTTTTTCTCAATCTTAAGTGATATGCTTTCTAAGAATTTATATAGTAAGAATTTTATATATGAATGAGCCTAATGTGAGAAGTTCTTGTATTGAACATGAAACTTGATTTAGTATATTGAGAATATTGGATATCATTACCAAGCTATTGTAGTTACTCCATTCATATATAGGTACACATGTAATTTCATTAAAATCCAAATTTAAATTGTGACAATATGCTTAAGAAAGTAATCATAAAAAGATAATAAGATAAGTTCCATTTGACTCATACATAAGAACAATGTAAGAATCATAAACCTGTAAAGTTGAGATTCATATAATATGGACCATTAATTTTGATATTCATATAATGTAAGCCATTAAAAAGTAAGAGATTCATTTAATGAGAGTAATAATGAAAAAGTGAAATAATATAAGCCACTTGATTTATGCATAAAATGGTTACAAAGTTATATCTATGCTTTCTACTACAAAGTTTCCATTCTACTTCACAATGGAACTAGCCAAAATGTTATTAAGATACTTTATAATGGATCCCACCAAAATGTATACAAATAAAAAAATGGATCCAACTAGAATCTATAAAAAATATACAAAATAAAACCATCCAGGTACATTCTCTTAGATTAATTAGTACCATAATTCTTTACAAACTAACTAATGCATAAGTAATTGTCATTCACACATTATTAACTTTTAGGTTGTCTACTAGAAATTAAAGAATGAGCTTGAGACAAAATTGATGTCGTTACTAAAAAACACATAATTATAAATTAATATTAAATTAAAAACCTCAACTTCATCTTAATTAGAAGGAAGTGGACAAAATTTACAACTTCTCTTATTATGATCACTTTTTTTATATTTGCCACACAGTTGGAATTTCTCTTTTTGTGATAGCCAATGAGGATTTTTCTCTTGCTTTGGTTCATCTTTATCTTTTCTCCTATTCTTCTTAGGCCTACAAGCATAACTCTTTCTAAATATAGATGTATCTCTTCATGAGTGTTTAGTGTCTAGAAATTTTACGCTTTAATTGGTTGTAAGACATTCTTATAAACTTCCATGAACCTCCTTCTATGATAACATTCATCTATATATGCCTCAGATTATTTTCTGGCATGGAAAATGGCACTAATCATATGATTACAAGGATACCTATAAAGTTCCTACACCCTTTAACTTCAAGCTTGCTCCCACCCCAATTGGACAATAAGTGCTTATTAATCACATCATACTTCATCTCCCTATTCCAAACTTCCAATCTTATTGCATTCAATTTATTCTTGTCCAATTTTTCATCACCTCAAATGTTATTTCCTCCTTCCATCTCTTAGTTTTCTCCTTAAGGTCAGAATGCCTCTTCATTAACATGATTGTAATAGTCTTCAACATACTAATGATAATATGATCTTCAGCCATCAAAATATAAGATTTGAATTGGAAAGCCCTGCTCCATGTTTCCTTAAGATATCTAATTAATTCTTGTATATATCTTTTTGTAAGTTTCCTAAGAAAAATTCCATAATGCTTTCCTAAGATCTTTTCCTTTTCATTTCCCTACCCAGTTATGATATATATGCCTTGCACACATCCTATATATAACAGAGGACAATACATCTTTCCTTACTCATATGAATCTCTACAAATTAAGAATAATTGGCTAAAAGCATTTATAGATGGAAATGTGTTCAAATTATTATTTATTTGGATGAATTACCTTTTAGATATCAGAAATCATTGTTATTCCTTCACCATCTCCAAGCTCTAAGTCAATGGCTAGTTGATTTATAAGCCATATCTAATTCTTAGTATTCTTTACCTCAACATTTGTCTATACAATTTGATAGATTCCTTGATCGTATCAACTCCTATGGGACCTATAATTTTTCCTGTAACATCCCGTTCCCATATTAAGGGTTAGGACCTAAAATTTCAATGCATGTAAGCTTAAAGAGAGATTAAGGAAATGCATTTTTCTTGC
>JAOTAY010000002.1:31203384-31213964 GCA_025629805.1 Erythroxylum baracoense | reverse complement strand
CAACCAAACAAGTTTTTTTATTGAATTTGAAAACAAAAACAAAAAACCAAAAACAAAAATGGAAACAAACAGCCCCTTAGCTTTCTTTTCTATAATTGTTTTATTGGTTTTACAGAGAAAAAGATATGGGAAGAAGATGGTCTAATTTAATGGCTCTTTGCAATTGGTTAAAATTGGACAAACCGGTTCCGAACCCGGTTAGGTCTTTTCCAATGCGGTTTGATTTTGGGTCAGCTTGTTAAACAAAATTTGGTTTCAAATCAGTTTAGGGTTATGAAATTTTTACCTTTATCCGAATTTTCCAGAACCAGTTTGGTTTGACACCAATTTTTTGCCAGCCTACCTTCAGGTCTAAAACTCCTAACTGATTAACACAATCTTTGAAATCAGTATAGTAATTTTTCTACTTCTGTTCTATAGAGAGTATAATTGAAATCTCCTTAAATTAGCCAAGGACTTACCACTCTTCTTTGGAAACTCAGTAAGCTCTCCTAAAGATCCTTCCTTTGAAAAACATGGTTAAAACCATACACTACCTAGGTAAAAAAAGATATGTTCTGCTCAACAAAATGCCAGTTCATGTGTATGACCTATATCTCCATTTCTAGCACCTCAATGTCTACTATTCGGGGTTCAAAACCAATAATAATTCTACCATAAGCATGAACTTGATAATTAGAAAGAAACTGCCACTTATTACCTAGGTTATTAAGATACTTGAGATTCTTCGATCTAATTTTTGTGTCCAAAATAGCAAAAATCGAAAAGTTTTCCTTAGCCAGAAAATCCTTTAAGGCCAAGAGCTTTTTAGGGCAATTAAAGCCCCTAACATTCCAAACTATAATTATAAAGAAATGGCTTTGGAGCTTTGGCCTTTCCTCCTAATACCCTTCCTCCATTTGACACTAGTAAACTGTTCTGCAATCTTTTTCCCTTCAACATTCCTCGATGTTAAAGGGGATGAGGTTGCCTCCGTATCATCACCTTTTTCACCCCCATGTGCAACTGGCATGAGTTCCTTAGGATCTTCTTTTGTAGTGCTTGTTTCCACTTTTTGCTTAGGTTGGAATTTGACAACTAAATCAGTAAGTGCTAGATTAACTTTGGACATGTTGTGACTTGATTTCAGCTAATCATTTCCAGTCTTATCCATCTTATTTTGATCCCTTATGACTGGTTCTTCTTGGGACACATTTTGATATAATACATGTTCATCATTTCCATCCTTATCATCTTGATCTAGACCCATTAGTTCTATATAACTCCCTTTCTTGAAGATTTTCCCAGTTGGTATCCACCTTTTTCCTTGTAGCTTCAAAGAAGGCTTCCAATGGTAGTCCACTATGACAGTATCTTCATATAATGTTCCATAGTAATATATAATCGAGCATAGCCTAACATTTTCTTTTTTATTGTATTTTCATCCATGCATAGAGGTTATTCCAAATAACTTGCAATCATACTAAGGCCTTTGGTAGTCCAATATTCCAATGGAACATTATTCAAATTAACCCATAAAGTAACTAACTTTAGCTTTTCTTGTTCAGGTTAGAACCCTGATTGCTAGCTTTGGAGAAATAGTGGAAGGTTCATCACATGCTAAGGTCCTTCTTCCAGGGACTTTAAGAGCTTGCAATTTGGAGGAAAAGGTAAATAATGCTAATTTTTTTCTCAACTAGCAGTACTCTAACAATCCTTTGTTCTTCCAAGTATTGGTTGCCTACTTTTGTAGCAAAAGAAATGAGGGTCTTTTCTCCAAAAAGAATCCTACCAGTGAAGACTCCTATGATTAGGCTTTTTCTTTTAGGACTTCCAAATTTGGCGAAACAATGATTTTTCCTTGTTCTTCCTTTGGGGGGGGGAGGGGAATAATGGAGTATTGTATCTCCTTCATCAGCTATCACTTATTTCCAGCTCTTCTTAAGATTAGAAGAAGAAGAGGAACCCTTTTCAGGTAGCTTAGAGTCATCCAAGGTGAGGGAGGGTAACAAAGGAAAATCAGAGGGAGAATCTACACAAAAGGCAAGAGGTTCAGGTGCACGCATGGTTAGCAGACAAGAGAACGAAATGCAGTACAGTGGCCGGAAAAGGGTTTCAAAAAGTGGTTATCAAATGAAGAAATACAGTCAAAGCAGACTGTAAGGAATGTCAAAGTAACCCCTAATAGCTAAAGAGGGGCTCGGTGAGGACAAAGGTTTTTGGGAAGCGAGTGAAGGCAGATGTTTGTAAAGAAGATGAAGCAAGCGTTTGTTGCTTGAAGGGAGGAGAAAAAGAAACCACTGAGCTAGGCAAAGGAAAAGGTTGAGGGCTGGAAAAAAAAGCAAGTGAATGTGGCTTGAAAAGATGTGGAAATGAAAACAGAGAGCTAGAGGTCAAAGGTGCTGGATGCTGGGGGAAGAGAGGCGGATTAACAAATCCCATCACTGGAGAGTGGAGAAGAATGAGGAAGAAAGAGATGGAGCAGGAGTGTCATAAAAGAAGAGGAACATAGTTTGTTAGTGAGATATAAATAATAAAAAATTATAATTGGAGAATCCCTATTTTTAAGGGGTAATACTCAACTTATTGAACTAGTTTAAGTTGATATGGAAATTTCTTGTAATGTTTTTAAATTTTTATGAATTGATTTGATAATTTATTATTATAGAAATTGATTAAAAATTAAATCAGTTAATCGTAAAATTCTTTAACTTATCAATGTTTTAGTTTAAGTTTTAACTTTTCGGTTTAATTTATTTTAATAATTTTTGCTGTTAAAAACCGATGGGTTTATTAATTTATCGATCAGTTTTAATTACATTCAAAATTTTTGATACGTTATAATAATCTCTTTTAATTATATTTCTTAAATTTTATTCAATCTTAATATTGATTAAATTTTTTCAATTTTAAACTTCTTAAATTATTAGTTTAATTTTCCTTAATCTTTTAAAACGTTGGTGATAAATTTCCCCTTTCAAGACTTTGGTGATAAATTTATTAAGGTTGCTTGCAGTGGTCTAACCCCTATTTGCATGTTCTTACTTGTCTTGCTGTCTATTTTAATAATAAAATGGAAAACATTATGAGCTCTACTGAAACTTTAATTTTCTTTTTCCATAAGCAGAACGAGGGAAACATCTGCCAGACGTAGCGAATATGTTTATATAAATTAAAAAGACAGTTTAACTGCGAATCATATTAGTCCACTTGTCAATGTGCTACTGGATCACAATGCATTCAATGTCACGTAGGAAAACAAAGGTGTGAAGCAACCATTGGAGAATACCATATCCAGCTTATCCGTTAAAGGAAATGGTGGATAAGGTTCTTGCATAGAGCTGATCTACATCACATAACAAAAATATAATAATAATTCCACCTGTTGTCACCCAGTTTCCAATAGAAATAAAACAAAAACCAAAAAAGCCAAGGCAAAGGCAATCAAAGCGATTGACAATGGCACATTCATTGGCTTCCATGGCTGGCTTGCTCGAAGGCAGCCTCCAGCTCGGCGGCTCAACCCGCTTTACCAACACTGGCCGTGTTTCTGCCACCCGCCCAGTACTCGCTGTTAGAGCTCAGCAGGCTGCTAACGAGCCTGAAACCGGCCGCCGAGCCATGCTGGGTCTCATCACCGCCGGATGGGTTTCTGGGTCATTCGTTCAGGCTGTGCTCGCTGAAGCCATCCCTATCAAGGTCGGCCCTCCTCCACCTCCATCCGGTGGTCTCCGTAAGTTAACAACCATTATTTTCCTAAAATATTAAATGACACTGCAACGAATACTACGTTAATATTAATTTTGTTGGTTGATGGCAGCTGGGACACTGAACTCGGATGAGCCAAGAGACCTTGACCTCCCACTGAAGGATAGGTTCTTCCTGCAGCCGCTTTCTCCGGCACAGGCAGCGGCGAGAGCGAAGGAGTCGGCGAAGGACATCGTTGGAGTGAAGGCGTTGATAGATAAGAAGGCATGGCCATATGTCCAAAATGATCTTCGTCTCAAGGCCGAGTATCTTCGCTATGACCTTAACACTGTTATTTCTGCCAAGCCCAAGGAAGAGAAGAAACCTCTCAAGGAACTGACTGGAAAGCTCTTCCAAACCATCAGCGAGGTAATCTAACTATGGAAACATTAATAGAAAGTTTTAATGGTCATTGTCAAAATTTGTGTTTTTCTTTATTGGAAAATTGATTGCAAAAAAAAAAAAAAAAGATTCAAGTCTTGTTTTGCTTTGCAGCTGGATCATGCAGCAAAAATCAAGAGCACTCCGGAAGCAGAGAAGTTCTACGCGGAAACTGTGTCTGCTCTTAATGATGTTCTTAGCAAGCTTGGCTAATTAAACTCTTTGTATTTTGATGTAAGCATGGTTAAGATCTTTTATTTTCAATGCTATTCATGGGAATCCTTGGTTGAAAATTAAGTCATAGTTGCCAACTAATCAGATTTCTGTTTCTCTTTGTTATTTTTACGAAGTAAATAAGAACTGTTGATGATGGAGAACGATAATTACCTACTGCACATTGGAAGGACTTTTTTTTTTGCTAGTTTTTCAAAATATAAGATTATCTAATTTATAGAACTTACTTAAGCATAATCATAATCACAACAACACATAATCATAAAAGTGAACATTGTTATGAAACATAATTTTGATTTTTTAAAAAGTTTCTTTTTGAAATCGATAAATCATGTGAGAATCATAATAAAAGTTCCATCTTAAATAATTGATTAAAAGTGACATTTGTATTTTAATATTTTATGAAAGTTTTATAAAATTTTAATTATACCATTTTATTTTCTAATATTATTAAAATAGTACTTATTACACTTTAAACAAGGTATAAGAGTAGTACCGTATACAATAATATATAGAAAATTATTTAAATTTTGTGAATTATTATTTAAAGAAATCATTTTAAAGATTACATTAATGTCTGGTGAGTCTAAATTATCTACTCGTGACACTACATAGACTAAATTGGTAAGCTAAAAATTGCCAAAAACTTAATTTTGTAAGCATTTAAGATATTATTTTGAAAATATCAAGTATAACATGATATCTTAAATAATGGTAAAAACTAATTTATACATTTTAGAAAACGTTAGAGACAATTCGTACTTTTTGCCTAAATAATATTTACATAAACGAATTGAGAAACTTTTTTAAACAGTATATATACGGATATGCTAAGAATAGTAGATTTTGTAGAGTGCCTTTCCAAAAATGGTTCAAAATCTTTTAATAATTTAATTGAAACGTATTTTAAATTCTAATTAACATTTTAATTAGAATTTAATCAAATTATTTTTTCCCTTCAATTGTTATTTTTTTACGTTCCTAAATATGACGTAAATTAATACAAATTTATAATCTTATATTATATTTATATTAGATCAATCAATGTCTTTAATTTTTTAATGCTCAAATAAAAATAATATATATATATATATATATTAAAATTGACATCTAATAATACATCATATTTATCTAAATATTAGGAATATATAAATTACTTTAACTAAACGTTTTCAGTATAATTTTTTGAAAGTTAAAAAATAATTTATTTCCAAAGGACAAGGCAAGGATGGCAAAGGTAAATAACAAGAGGGCCATCAATGGTCCCAAACTAAGCAATAAGGAGCAACAAATTAAACAATCAGAGATTAAAACTCATAAATCATTAATATTAGCTTCAATTAATAGTTGAAGTTAGGAACTAGGCATCTAAATGAGACTTGTGCTTAGCTAAATATATCAAGATTAATACTTTGAGAACTTATAGATTCCATCTTCTAATGATGCCCGAAGAAAAACGAAGACCTTCACAACTAACCATAGTTAGCTCCCTTATCCAAAGTAGGTTCCTCTAGATTGTACTTTATAATTCTAGCTATTAATTCCTGAAAATCCTTGCATTCCTTTCTGGTCAAATCAAATAGATAATACAAGCAAACGTAATATTAAAGAATGAGTGGTCATCTTCAAATAGTTGATGAGGGTAAAAAAGAATTCTTTCCTGTTTAGCCTGATTGTAACTAAAGTCCATTTGCATGGGAGAATTTAAAAAAGAGATTATTCACTGTCCCAAGAGCCTCAAAGTAAAATTTTCATATTAGATTCAAGTTTGAAGACCCCTTAATCTTATCCAAAATGCTGAGCCTGTTTTTCACTGCTAACATGAGTATAAAAGATACCTTAAGGGAAATATATTTAAACCAAACTAATCAAAACCACTTGATTATAGGGGCATGAGGTCTAAATATGTCTTAACAACACTTATTTATGAAAGTTCCAAATGAATGCTTCATCCATATGAGTTTATCCTCCTTCTTTGAATCAGGAATTTATTTAGAAATATTTCTTTATTGAATGATAAGTTTCTTTATTTATTAGAAAATGTGTTTTTTTTATTAAATTTTGAAAAGTGTTTTCATTTATTAATTAAGAAAAATCAACTTCTTAAAATATTTTTCTAATTTATTAAGAAAAATTTCTAATTAATTAAGAACTTATTTTCTAAATAAATAATATAAATAACTTTGTTAATTAAATTAAAAGTGCTTTATTTAATTTTGAAAGTAGTTTTCTTTTATACTAGAAAATATTTTTCTAATTAAAGAAAAGAATTTTCTAATTAGATTAGAGATAATTTTCTAGTTAGATTAAAATGTGTTACTTATAAAATTTTGAGGAGTTTTTCTAAATTATAATAAGTAAGAAGTATAATAAATGAGTCAAGATGATTGGAAATAGTTTTCAATTGAATTTGAAAATTGTTTTCAAATCAAATAAAAATTTCTATTTAAAATAGAAATTTAATTTATTTAGGAATTAGTGAGTTTATTCGAATTTAATTATCCAAGGAATTGGAAACATTATTTTAGATTATGACCATTAATTATTATAATAAAAAAGCTTGATATTTTATGCATATAATTTGATTATGTGTGCATAAGTTGCATACTTTATTTTTATGTTTGATATATATTATATTCATATTAAATTGTATATTTTATGTATGTGATATTATTACATGTAATTTTATGTCTGATCAAACGAACAAAATTAATTCTCTCGTTAAAATACTAAATGCACGTTGAGAGTATGATTGTCGCCTTTCATTGTTATAAGAATAAACTAGAGTTTTGTTTATTGTTATGTTTGTTGAGCAAACTAAAGACTACTTTAACTCAAATATGTTTAGTCTTACAATAGTAGGTTCTATTGAACTAAATTTGTGTGATTTGGATGAGTAAATCATGATCACATGATTTAAAGGTAAGATTAGGAATAACATAAAAGATATGTTTTGGTATGATTTGTCACCTAACAGATGTAGGAGTCACATGAGATGTGAATGATAAAGTTATTATTTACATAATTTAAGTTTAGTTAGTTTGTTAGGCATGGGATTTTAGCTAACTAGAAAATTAGAGTAATCTTTTCGAATAGTAGTGAGGGCTATTATTAAAGTAGTGGGAGTAACCAAATACACGATTAAAGTCCTAATCTCATTTAGTAATCATGACATATAATCAATTACTTGCTTTTTTTACATTTATATTTTTGTTCTATATGGAATTTATCTTGTTTAGTATAGTTAATACTGAGAGTTTATAAACCAAATTTCTTTGACATAAGTTATGTTAGATAGAAATTTTGTATGTCTATTATGCAATTTTGTTATTAATCCTAGATGTGTGCTTAATTGTTCATGCATTCAATTCTTAACACTTAGTGATTATTGTTGTGAAATACTTAAGATACTCATTTTAGTTCATATTTAGTATTAGGTACAAGATTGAAGCACAATAACTAACATGGGTTAAAAGCACATTTCTTGAGCCAACATTTTGATGTTAAAACTCAGTTGCCCTTGTGAAATAAAAAGGAGAAGGATTAGGGTCAGGATTGGAGAAGAAAATCACAAGAAGAACAATAAGTCAGCAAGACCTGTGAGATACACAGCCGTGTAAGATGCCGTGTATCCAACTGTATATCTTCACGATTCTCACATTTTTTTTGGTTGCACAGTTGGATGCACGACCGTGCATCAAACTGCGCATATGCACATTTTTTTTGGTTGCACAGTTAGATGCACGACCGTGCATCAAACTGCGCATATGCCTAGAAACCAAGTTTTTTATATAAATTGACATTTTAGGAGGTAAAAAAAACAAGACTCATCTTTGAGGCACAGGAAAGGGCAAATAGCTCAACTTCTTGGGATCCATGTTAGGCTAGGCTTCTTTAGTCCAGTTCAAATGTGAAATTGATGTCATGGAGTGCATTTAAGCATATCGTCATTGTGTATCATTGTTCTTCGTCTCTTTCAAAATTGTTACATTATTTTGTGCTTATTGAATTGGGTATTCTATAAGAATGATCTAAACGGTCTTAGATTTTTTATGTAAACTCATCGTTAGAATTTCAAATATGATACGTAATAGTTATGTTTAGATTCATTTCTAGCTACTAATGACATTGAATCATTAGAGACAAAGTAACATAAGTTAAATAACCCAAACCTGTGTGGTTATTGCTTATATTGATCTATTTTCCTTATTCATAATGCGACTGTCCAACTAAATCTAAAGAGCTTGTTCTAGGTTATTCGATAAAGAGCTTATTTTGATTAAACGTAATCTAAAGGAAAACTGGGATTAATAAAACTTATTGTTAATCTACGATCAATAGTTCTAAGAGATGTGTGAAAATGATAATGCAATGATGTATGTTTATTTATGTTTAGGCTAAGATTGATCTGAGAACTGAATTCCAAAATCATTCATCAATTTTATCATTTTTCACTGTTTGCTTTGATTTGGTTTCATAAGTTTAATTTTACTTTATTTTCATTATTGCATCAAACCAAACCCCCTTCTTACATATAAATATAATTTAGAAAGGTGAATTGATTTAACTTTGTGGGATCGACCTAGAATCATCACTAGTTATTGTTTTAATTTTAGTTATTTTTTGTAGTGTTACAAAATGCTACCAATTTTGGCACCATTATTAAGGATTAATATTGATTGCTTTTTTAATTTATTTTATTTTGATTAATTTGTTTTCTTGTTTGGTTTAGTTATGGTGCATGACACAATCTTCTCACTCTAATGAACTGAAATTTGATCCAAAAATTTAAAGAGCTTTGCACAGATCGAAAAGAAAAGTTGCACAAAGTCTCGAGGATCTATCATCATCTAACAGGAGAATTGGTTCCTCACCAGGAATTAAAATAGCCTTAGATTTGCTTTCTAGTTCATTTAGTGTTTCTATTTTTGAAACAAATTCTAACATGGCAGAGCAAAATAATGATCGCACTCTTAAGCAATTAACTGCTCCTAATCTTAACCATCATCCATTATGCATTGGTTTTCATACTATTGATGTTGCTTTTGAGCTTAAATCTCGTCTAATTCATCTTTTGCCTACTTTTTGTGGTATATTAGGTGAAGATCCTTATAAGCACCTTAAGGAGTTCTATGTGGTCTGTTCTACCATGAAGTTAGCGGGGTACAAGAAGAGAAGATTAGGCTAAGGGCATTCCCTTTCTCATTGGGGACACCGCCAAAGATTAGCTCTACTACTTACCCTCTGAATCAATCACTACTTAGAATGAGATGCAAAGACTTTTTCTAGAGAAGTACTTTCCTACCTGTTGACCTATAAATATTAAGAAGGATATCTGTAATTAGACAGCACAATGGGGAGACATTATATGAGTTTTGGGAGTGTTTCAAGAGGCTGTGTGCTAGTTACCCTCATCATCAAATTAGTGAACAACTCTTGATCCAGTATTTCTATGAGGATTTCTTCCATAAGAAAGAATTATGATAGACACAGTAAACAGAGTTGCATTGGTATATAAGATACCTATTGAGGCTAGAAATATAATTTCCAATATGTCCGCTAACTCTCAACAATTCAACATACAAAAGAACCCCAAACTATTAAAAGTCAATAAAGCTAGTACTGTCACACTGGAGCAATAGATAGCTGGGTTGACATCTTTAGTGAGACAAACAGTTGCAAATAGTACTCAACAAGTAAAAGCATATGGAATTTACATAATGGTAGGACATCCATCTAATATATGTCCATTATTGCAAGAAACATCAATAAAACAAGTGAATGCTTTTGGAAGTTTTCCAAGTCAACCACAAAAGAAGTATGATCTTAGCTACTCCTACTCACACAACTCAGGATGGAAGAATCCTTTGTTTAATAGTTATGGACAGCAAGGAAAACAATAACAAAGCTTTAACCAATAACCATTTCAAAGGGAAGCTCAACCATCAAGCTTTGGACCTTCGTGGGATGATATAATGAAAACTTTGGCTCAGAATATAGTTCAGTTTCAAAATAGTACCCTATAATTTCAACAGCAAACAACAACACCTTAAGGTTGATTGTACAAGCTCAGTCATTCCCATACATAAGTTGATGCTCGACCTTCATGATTATAGTAAGTACTCCTACAAATATTGCAACATGGTATTGACATTGACTAAGTGATAGGTGTGCATTAGGATATGTTTTTATAGGTAATTGGCATGTGTTTTCTAGCATAATTGTTGATTATTGTTCTA
>JAOTAY010000002.1:31169336-31194846 GCA_025629805.1 Erythroxylum baracoense | reverse complement strand
ATCCGTGACGTTTTTTATGACATTTTTTAAAACGACGTAAAAGGTTATCTGCGACGTTTTTAGAGATTCTGCGACTTTTTAAAAATGTCGCAGATTGGCTTTTATTCTTGTAGTGTTAGTTTCCGAGCTGCAATCTTCTTTGGAGCCATTACAAGAAAAAATCTACAAAAAATAAGGCAGAGACAGGTGAGCACGTTTTTTAGAGAGAAAGAGAAAATCTTACCAAATCTTTGGATTTTTGAGAGATTAAGTGAAGAAGTGAAGAAAATACCAAGATTTGAGTGAAAGATGAAGGATTTGAGGGAGTGGAAGAGTGGGTTTCGTGTGTTGAGAGAGAGAATGTTAAAATTTGAAGAATGAAGAAAGAAGAAAGAAGAAAGAAGGGGAAACTTAAAAAGTTTTGGATAAAGGTTCCCATGATAGTGGGAATCCCTATCGTTTCCACGATCGTGGGTTAAGGTTACAAAAACTTTTCAGAGAGCCTTCCCACTGTTGTGGAAATCAGCCTCATTCCCACGATCGTGGGTTAAAGCTCCAGAAAATTTATAGAAAACCTTCCCACGGTCATGGGGAATATAACAATTCCCACGATCGTGGGTTAAGGCTCTAGAAGGTTTTTGTTGAGCCTTCCCATAATCGTGGGAAACAACCTAATTCCCACGATCGTGGGAATTCCAACTTCACCAACTTCTGATCCCTCTTCCAAGCTTAGCATGCATTCTCAACATTCTAGCAACCTACAAACACATCAAAATCATCCAACAAACAAGAAATTTGAAGAGAAAACAAGTTAAAACATAAACAAATTCAAATAAACACCAAGCAAACTCAAATCAATATAATCACAACCAAATAAATCAAGCAAACAAGTAAACAAAGACAAACAATCAAAGGAAAATAAAATTCCATAGGTTTCTTCCCATGCAGCTCTTTTTTTTAACGTCAGTAGCTTGACGCTCTCCTTATGCTTAAGGTGGTTCAAATGAATGGTGCAATGGTAGTGTAATCACTGATCTCACAATTTGCATATGAGCTACCATGTTATGAATTCCACCTTCCTTGTGATTATCCTTCCTTTGCCTTCTTCTACGCAATCATTTCTTTCTGAATGCATTCATAGGATCCTCAATATCTTCCCGTTGTCCTCGAGGTCCTCGAGGTTCGGATTCCTTGATATTAATTGGAGGTAGAGGAGAACTGTTGTCTTTCTTTGACACTTTGAAGGTTATTTGTTGCTATCCTACCCTCAAAGTTAGTTCACCCCCCATCAAAGTCAATTATTGATCGAGAAGTGCTCAGGAACAGTCATTCAAGAACTATAGGGTTTTCACATCTTCTCTAATATCCAATATATAGAAATCTACAGGAAAGATAAATTTCTCAATTTGTATTTGAACATTCTTAATAATCCCCTTCGGTTGATGAACTGTTATGTCGACCATTTTTACTAATATCTTTGTGAGTTCTAACTCTCCTAACCCCAACTCCTGACTAAAGGTATAAGGCATCATATTGATACTTGATCCTAAATCCATGAATGCCCTGTCTATGTTGACTCTATTGATACTGCAAGGAATGTAGAAATCCTTTAAGTCCTCTTTCTTCTGTACTATATTAGGGTTTCCTTCCGCTATGTGCTTCTTAACCTTCTTCTTTCTTGATTCCTTTAATGTGAACCTTGTTTATAGTTTTTTTGTTATGTCCTCAACCTTGTTTGATTCAACTCCTTAAAATTCCTCGTTGCCCAACTTGAAATTGACTTCCGCTGAGCTAGAATAGGGTATGGAATTTCAGGTTGAGGCTCCTTGATTGGCTTATTTACGAGTTCACTTTGAAGGAATTTCATAATTACTTGTCCTTTTCATTTATCAATGTCTTCCTTCACATGTTCAAGCTCCTTTTTTTGGGTCTGAGTGATGGCCATGATCTGTTCCTTTGGACTAGACTCGGTATTGCTTGGTAGATTACCTACACTTTTAGAAGACAAAGCATTAGCAAGTTGACCTACCTGAACCTCCAAGTTGTGGATGGATGAGGCATGATTCTTCACATTCTGATCAAACTTTCTCTTCATCCTCTTTTGAATTTCCTCCTAGCTGGCAAACATCCTCTTTTGGTTTTCTTCTCGAGTTGCCAGTTTGGACCCCAAAACATTCATCAACTTGGCCATTTTGCTCTCCATAGATCAAAGTCGATTTTGCTAAAATCCAGGAGGTCCTTGGGATCATGCTTGGCCACCTGAATTGTTAGTACTCTAAGAAACTTTTGGGTGGTTTTTCCACCCTGGAATGTAAATGTTAGAGTAAGGATTATTACCTCTTTGCGGCTGGCCTAAGTAATTTACCTGTTCTATCCCACTGGTTCCTAACAACATACAGCGAGCTGTGCAATGGTTGTTTTGCCCATATAACTCATACTATAATATCATATGTTTAGCCGTAGAAGAAGATGCTCCCTGCATGTTGCTCAACTACTTGGTAAGAGTTGTGATCTACGCCTATAAAGTTGTAACGGAGTCAATCAGGATCATACCTTTTTGCTTATTTTGCCCTTGTCTACTCCTCTCACTTGACCATATACAAATATTGCTCACCAATTCCTCCAAAAGGTCATAAGCTGTATCAATAGTCTTTCTTATCAAAGAAACTCTAGCAACTACATCTATGGTTCCTCTCGTCCTCTGATTTACACCATTGTAAAATGTCTACAACAGGAACTCCCTCAGAAGGTTGTGGTAGGATAACTTCTCTATAATTCTTTAAACCTCTCCCAGGCTTCATACAGAGACCCCCCATCACTCTAGTGAAAATTCGTGATTTCCTTTATGATTCTTGTTGCCTTGGTCAGCGGGAAATATTTTGCGAGAAATTAGGCTAGCTGCTCCCAAGTAGTGATATGGCCTGAACTGAACAAGTTGTACTGTTCCTTCGCTCGATCTCTCAAAATGAAAGAAAACAATCGCAACTTTATGGCATTGTCGGGCATCCCATTAAACCGGAAGGTGTCACAAATCTCCAAAAAATTGGCAATATGGGCGTCGGGATCTTTGTTGGACAACCCATAAAATTGTACACTACTTTGAAGTATGCTGAGGAGTGCTGGCTTCATCTCGAAATTATTAGCTTAAATCGCTAGCCTCACAACTCCTTAAAGACTGAAACCTGGCCTCTTAAAGTTCATCAATGTCCTCTCAGCTCCTCCTTGTTCTCCTTCTTCTACCATATTTCTTTATATAATATCTTCACGCTTTGCTCTTCTTAACTCTCGTTCGTGTCTTGCGATATCGAATAACTCTTTGTCGCTAAATTCTATCGATCCTTGCACGCTCCTTATGTTCATACACTTGTAAATAAACAAGGAAAAATATCAAAAACTCTTAAATCAAAGTAACCTAAACTAAACAAAATGCTAAACAAACAATCCCCAAAAATGACGTCAAAAAACTTGTTGAGCGGAAAATAGACTACTCATTTTATGTTCAAAACTATAAGTATATGGGTCTCAACTTGTAATAAAAACTGAATATCGATCCCACAAGGATTATGTTTAGGCACCACTTAATTCAGATTAATCTTTGTTTAAGAACAAATTTTTTCTATGGAAAGAAACTAGAAATTTAAATTAAATTAAGCAATTAACATAACACAAATGATAACGTAAAAATGCTTAAACTTGGAATTCAAGATTTTCAGAACTAGAGTAATTTAAAAATGCTTAAACTTGGAATTCAAGATTTTCAGAACTAGAGATCACTTTTTTCCTATCTTGTCTCCCTCCTATTTTGTTAATTTAACTGTGCCTTACCTAAGATGTCCTAATGTATTAACTACCATCTCTCAAGGTGTAATTAATTACCATAGCCAAATTAAATATATTTGATTAAGTAATCTCTCAATCTACAAAATCAATCCACCAATTCAACTAGTTATTAAGTTATCCTATGGGTGATCAATTTAATTAGTCAAGATCTCTCTTCTAACTTATCAATTAACTTGATGAATGTAAGTCTATAGAGTGCCAATTCTCATTGTACAACCTTATACAATTAACCCAACTCAATCTCTCGATATATTGCAAGGTATAAATTCATCATTCATCAAAAGCTGCATTTATTCGAATAAAAAAAATAAGTTCAAAAGTAATTTCTCTAAATAAATCAACCACTCATGATGTCTATAACATCCCTAACATTCAAATAATCCATCATACAAATGCTAGAAGTGAAGAAACGAAAGAAAACTAAATGAATCAAACTCCTCCTCTTCTTGACCCGAATCTGGAAAATCTGATGTTGGCTTATCTTTTCCCAATTGCGAATGAAAACCTTAAATCTCTACCTCTCCCAAGAATCTAAACCTGTATTTTTAATCAATAAGGCAAGTCTCTACCGAAGCTCTCTCGTCCATAGGGGTTTTTATCCTTATATAGTCATGACAACCTAAAAGAATAAGTGAACCACGCATATATCCTCCGGTTAAACATCCCGCGATCGTGGAATTAGTGTGAAACCTACGATCATGTGTTCTTACATTATAATTCCTCCTCTTCTCTTCTCCTCTTTTGGTCTCTCGTTCAATGAAAAAGGTTTCCTCCGCCATTCCTACATCAAAATAATCAATTCTTACCCTAAATCAATATCAAACATAAAAGAACACAATGAAGATCAAACTAAACAAAAGCATACAAAATAAATCCTAACACATGATAATAATAACCTACTATGCAAGAAACATATGCCAAATACTTAGAAAAACACACATTGATGCACAACTATCAAACATCCATTAGGTACTCCTCGGGTTTATATGACTGCTCCTCTTCCATTTGTGATTTTATAGAGTCAATCCTTGTTGCCATTTCACCCTGTTGGCTTAACAAGTTATGGTTTCTAGATGTTATATGCCTCATTTTCTGTTGGAACTATTGGATATTTTGTTGAAGTTGTTGTATACTCTCTTGAAGCTACTATATACCCTGTTGAAATTGAAGATTGTTAGCAATCGCAACATTCATCAATTCGTCTAGGGATGTACCTAAGTTTTGATAAGAAGCTTTTGGTCCACATAGGAATTGCTATGTGTCCTGCAAACTATCATAGAAGTAATTCTGATAGTTATCCCACCCATAACCAAAGTTAGGTTGATCAGTCCAACCTTAATTATGGGATTGAGAATAAGAGTTATAAAAGAAATTACTTTTATCCATAATTTTTTTCTATTTTTTAAAATCACAAACATGAAATAGAAAAATGATAAGGATCACGAAATAATTGAAAAGAAACTAATTATGTAAAAATATATGAAACACCAATTAAAATCACTAATAAAAACTAAAGTACTGCACTTCCTAACAACGACACCAAAATTGACCGCGCGTCATAACACTAGTCAAAATAAAATAACTAGACTGCTATTATAGTAGTGGTGAGTCTAAGTCAATCCCATAGAGAGTGTGTGCAAAGTTTATGAAATGAAATTAATCGGTGTTTAAGTTTAAGGGGTTTGGATTTTTAAAGTAGGAAAATAAAATAAAACTGGACTAATAAAAACAAATTAAAGAAAACATATGAAAAATGATAAAAGTGGGGAGTTTGGTAAGGACCCAGTTCTTTGGTTCAATCTCGGCCTACACCCTAATTAAGCATATTTCATTGATTTGTTATTCTTAAACCTCTCTTAACAACTATTAATCGTGGGTTAATAATTAATCTGAGTTTTCCCTTAAGTTTTGTTCAATCAAGATACGATTGTTAATTAAACTTAACCATCGAATAACCTAGGATATGATCTTTAGATTTAATTAGGCAGTAGCATTACGAATTATAAAAACTGATTAATCAAGGAAATAACCACATACAATGCGTCATTTAACCTAGGTCATGTTATCCCTAATAATTATGAGTCATTAGTTGCTGCACATGAATTTCAACACAATAGTTATGGATTATATTGAAATTCTAACTGTGGGTTTGCAAATAAACGATTCAATGAATGCATTAAAATCATCTTTTCACAATACCCAATTCCATAAACACAAAATAACATAATCAATTCTTAATGCGAGAAAGAAACAACAAAAACAAAAAAATACATTTATCAATGGTCGTCGGCATTGATGTCACCTCCGAGCCGACATTGAGAACTTGGCCTTCTATGGGTCTCTCCAAAGAAAATGCTTTAGCCCCCTAAAAATTTTCTCCAACCGAAACCCCCTTCAGCTCTCTTCATTACTGCAAGCTTCTCTCTGTCGCCACTGTTTTATTTCCTTATCTATTGTTTCTATCACAAGCTCTTCTCTTTTTATTTCTCATGCAACCCTCTTTCACTATTCACTCCACTATTCTATGATGTGACAATTAAACTTTTGTTTCCACCTTCAACTGTTCAGAATTTTAAACCCTCCCCTATGTCCTGTCCAAACATATGTGTTTCATGCATAATGTTTGCATGAAATGTAGATGTTATTTGCATTTAGTAAAATGCATGATTTGAGTTTCAGGTGGCATAGACTGCATTTTGGCTTGCTCCTGCCTATCATCTGCTATTGTTTCTTGCTTCTATGCTTGCATTTTCTTCATGCTTCACTTTCGTTTTGCTTCTCTTCCAACTGCTAGCTTATGCAATGTCGTATTAGTCATCATTAAATTCATATGCATGAGGTTGTCCCATCTCATGCCTTCATCTTCATTGTATTTTCAACATATATCTCCTTTCTTGGCATTTTCATGTCTTCTTCTTGTCTTTTAATTTTCTTCTTCTTAATATAAGAAAACAAGTGCAAATTAATCATTAGAAAATGACCTAAATATTATGCTTTAGACTCACATTAGCTCAATCACTTCCGAATTGTACCTAAAACCACGTATGAACTAAAGTGGGTATCTTAAGCAATTTTATGTCATTAATCGCTAAGTGTTATGAAATAATAAAAAAGTTAATTAAGCACATGTCAACATTAGTTCGAAGGTGCAATCGACATCGAGGAGCACATTAGGCACATTGTCATTGTGTATCAGGTTCTTTCCCTCTTTTTTGGATTGTTTATATTATCTTATGTTTAATGATTGAGTATTGTGTAAGAATGATTTTGATGCTCTATTGAATTGTTTTTTGTGAAAACCCATTGTTAGAACTTAGATACGATACCTAGTAGTCATGTTTGAAGTCAAATGTGGCAACTAACGGTATTAAATCGTTAAGGATAATGTAGCATGAGTTAAATAATTTAAGATTGTGTGATTATTACTTAGATTGGTGATCATGTCATTTGAGCTTTAAAATTTATAAGTCATCTAATACTGCAAGCGCACGGGTTGCAATTATAGTATAAGAGGTGTCGATCCCACGAGGAGGGAAACTAATCTAAGCCTAAAATCTAAGGCCAACAATATATGAAACTCAAAATAACAATGCAACAGAAAGTAGCCACGAGAATTGAATTCAACCACTTAAATCAAAAATTAAATATGAAAGAATTAAAAATTGAGCAATATGCAATCATAATAGAAATTAACCTAAGGAATTTACCAATTTATAAGAAAGGGGATTTTACTTAGCATTAACGCTAACCTAGTCGATTATGTGTCAATGGAGAGTCAGTTCTAGACTGTCCTAAGGCCAATTACTCTCTCTCGAGTCATAACTATTAACACTAAATTATAAACCCTAATCAAATTATGGAATTTGCATTCTCTCAATTCACAAATTATCCAAAACTTGATTAGATCTAAAGCACTCTAATAAACTATTAGAACATCACATAGGATCTTTCTCCACACAATTACCAATATGATTTATTACGGTTTTTATTAAATCACCTAACTCTTATTAATCTGATTTAATCATTTTTTCATTTAGTTCACTCTCTCAGTTTATTACCAAATTATGCAACAATGTAATTAAATCACGACATTCGTCCAAATAACACAATCAACTAAATTAGCATTAAATCAAAATAAAATCCTGAAGGAAGGTTTAGAACATCATCAATATTCCAAATCCTATCATCTTACTATCCATTTCAATTCTATAAATCAATAAAATCGAAACAAAAAGGAAATAAAACTAGAATAGGCGATGGATGGTAGCGACATCAAAAACCTCCTGATCTAGGAAGCACGACAATTCAGCTTCGTCTTCCTCTTCTTCCTTTTCCTTCTTCTCTTTCTCTCTCTCAGTATTCTCACTTTAGGGTTTCGATGGTGGCTTCTTTCAAGCTCTCCATCTCTCCTCTTTTTTTTCTTTTTATTATTCTTTGTGTTTTGGGTAATCCTAAGATTTTTTCAGTGTTTAAAAGGTCTAAAAAATCTCTCGAATAGAATGTCTGTGCATTTGCTTGATGCAGGCCATGACTGTGGCTCACATCTAAGTCTTCTGTCATGATCGTGGCATGTATGCTCAAATCGTGGCCCAAACCTGGAGCTTCTTTCAAGACCGTGGCATGATAAGCCACAATTGTGGGCCGTTGTTTTTGTAACATCCCATTTCCATACTAAGGGTTAGAACCCTATATTTCTGTAAATGAGAAATAGCAATGGGAGAGTAGAAGAATACATTTCATGCTCATGCATAATATAGTGGTCATGCACGTGAATTTGATCATTACACACATTATAATAATTTGTTCATGCACTCATTTGACATTTTTGGCTATAAATGATTGTTTTAATGTGAGTATAATGTGAATTGTGGATTATGTGTCTTAAAAATTGAATTGATGTGTTTAATTAGTGATTTAGAATTTTTGGTGAAATTTGAGAATTTTCTGGAATTAAAGGTATTTTTGGACTAGGAAAAATGCTAAATGGTGAGACAATTGATGACTAGTAACAAAAATAAGTGTCAGATGGCAGTAGAAATTTTGATGAATGACATTAAGGTTTAATGACATATGTCATTAGAAATTGGGAGTCAATTGGATTAGAAATTGGAAACAAATGAACTAGTATTTAAAAGAACCAAATGGAGACCACAAATAAGTGACAAGTGGCAAGTGACAAGTGTCACTTGCCTTGCCACTTATTTTAACCTAAGATGCTTAAAGTGAAAGACCATCTTTTACCTTTTCTTTCATTTTGATTCCAACTCTCATCTCTTCTCCTTCACGATTTTTTTCTTTACCAAATTGCATTAACGTTGCCCCTTGCTTTCATTCATCATTTACTACTTCCATTTTATTGTCTTCTTCTCTTGTCATAAAAGACCTAACCTTTCCACCTTGAATGATGATAATCATATGATGATGCTTGGACGCTAGGGTTATTTGACGATTTGAAGAAGCTTTGGAGCTAAACATGTAAGTTAAACCTTATTTTTCATGGGTTGTCTAAATAGAAGCATATATGATGATAGTTGGTGATAAAATGATCATGAAGAAATAAATGTGTTTATATCTTGTTTTTGTATGATTTATGAACAATAATGCATGGTTTGTTTGATGGAAGTTTTTGAAATGGAATTGAAGTGATTTTGATGAGAAAATGAAGTAAAAATGACGGAATAAGCATAATTTGTCTTGGTTATAACACATAAGAGTTAAAAAGGTGGAAAAATTGGAAGATAACAGATGGGAGTTTTGGATTTACATAAGCCACGATTGTGGATTCCAAGAGAATGGCTAGAATATGTTAGCTACAGTATTCCCACTAAACATACATCTGTATTTTAGCCATATCTTGATCTTTAGATATCCAAATAAGATGATTTTTAATTAAGATTAAATTAGAGGCATATGGATACAATTTTCATGAAGGAACTAAATTTGAATTCTATCTCAAAGGATTCAGAAAATTAGCTTAAAGTTGAGAACTGTGTGCTGTCGTGGTATGAGAATAGTCTATAGTATTTTGGGTATAACTTGCAGAATACTAACCCAAACTATTGAATTTTATGTCATTAGAAACTTAAGACATATAGGAACATTTTTTTAGAAGAAGGTGTTACATAAATACCTCATTTTCTAGGTCATAAAGGTCATACAAACCAACATGAAAATGTGTCCTGAGAGAAACTGGAAAATTGCAGGAAAAATGAGAGATTAGTTTCTGTCCATGATAATGGGCAGTGCTTTTTCATGGTAATGTTTTGATTGTGCAATGGTTGAACCAATTATAGATAAGGTACTTAAACTATGATGCATTTGGACTTAGTTAGGCTTGAATGGAGCTTGAATTGAACCTAGAATGATGCTTAGATTAAGTGACTAAATGTGTGATATGTATGAAGTGATAATTGAGGTTATAACTTAGTGAATGAATTCTTGATATCAAAGTACCAAAGGCATGAGTATAATAGGAATTAAGATGTTCATATGATTGTAGTTGTGATTCAGAGGAGTTGAGTAACATGTATTAAGTAAAGGTGAATGAGAATTGGATATTGTGAGAGCATATAATGCTAGAAAAGAAATGACGAGTGATTGATTTATGATATTAGAATAACTAAGTATTGATTTATGATATTAGAATAACCAAATGCTCTTGAGGTGTAAACCTAAGAATAATTTAGACACACATAAATGATATGATTTGAATGATCAAGAGACGTGATTAAGGAAACATACCTGGAATAGTCAATTTGAGCATGCATTATATATTACATATATACATATGTGTATAATTGAATGTATATATGATTGTGCAATTAATAATGTGTGTGCAATATGTGTATTGCATAATGTTGATATATAGGATAGAATGTTAGCATCTAAACGTTTCCGGATCATACAAGCTAATGCTAATCTGGAGTATAATGTGAGTCGACCTAGATGGTCTCACTTTCATTGTTTGTTCTATTTTAAAATTCTGTATTGAATTATGTGCTGTGAATATGTTGATTTCAAAAAATAAATGTCTGAGGCATTTGATGCATGTAAAAATCATTAGAAGTACTCTTTGAATATAAATTTGACTGAATAAGTGATTCTTAACTTAAATGTTGAATGTCGGACCAAGGTTCGATAATAAATATGAATGAGAATGTGAATGTGAATGTGAATGTGTAAAATTGAGTACAATTGATTGACTGAATACATGTGATGCATTTCATTACATGAATGCATGACAACATAAAGGCTGTTGTGACCATAGTAGCCACCGAAAAAGAGCTTAAAGCTTAGAAATTGAAAAAGAGCTTAAAGAGCTTTAAGCTCATAATATGGTAGGAGCCTCTGGCTCACTATGTAAAATGAGCCCTGTATCCCCAACAGATAAGGGACAGTTATTAATGAGCCCAGTATCCACAATGGATATGGGACAGTTACAGGCACTCTGTCACAACAATAATAATTAGAATTAAGTCTCATAAGCATTGCGTATATAATTGATATGTATGATTTAAATGATTGAAATAAATAGTTTGTATGATTTCTAAATGTGAAATATGAATTCAGCGAATATGAAGTGTATGTGATTCAACATATTGATTAGTGAAATGGTGTGGATTACGTGATTACATAAATTGATGTGTTATGTGAATTGAGTGAGCCATCGAGGATGGTGCACTCATTGAGTTTGCAAAACTCAACCTAAAATTTGCAACATATTTTTCAGGCATAGAGGATACACCCAGTTAAACCAACCCGAGTCTAACCACTGCATTTAAGTAAGAGATAGTGGTTGGGATTAGTTGCCATCTACATATAATTTATGTAAATTTATCATTAAATATTGTATTCCACAAGCTTCATTTATTATATAAATGAATTATATTTGTAATAAAAGTTATGATCAAATACATTTTGTATTTGTAATGGGCCTAAAAGATTATTGAAATTCTGATAATGTGTTTAATGTTTAGTCAGTATGAGTTTGTAATGGCAATTGTAATTGGTGATGTTTTAAATAAAATGGGCTGAAACGATTATGAGTTTTTCTAAAAATATGTATGCTGCTTAAATTTTTTTAATGATTATGATTAACTGTCTATCTTAGCACACCACCCTTGTAGAGTGTATTCTCGAATACCGTTGATGTGTTCGAGAATATACCCTATGGGAGTGGGGCGCTATAGTTTCAGCCATATTGTCTTTAAAACTCCTTCATTCTTTGATGTTGACCTTGACATACTAGTAAACACATCAAGGTACCTCAAAAACATACTATTTAAGCTCAAAAGCTTGTACTAACCCTTGAAACACTTAAAACATAAATAAATGACAAACTAACAAAATTTTAACCTAAACACATACTAAATGATTGAATTAACGGCTAATCACATATTAAACTACACCCTAAAATATGATGCAATTTACAATTATCACATCCCCACACCTTTTGTTTGCTTGTCCTCAAGCAAACAAAATAACAAACAACATAAAATCATAAAGCACATATTACAATAGTGAGGCATTGACTTCAACTTAACGAAATAAATTTAACTTTAAACATAATCATTCAAGATGTTCCAAATCATTAACATGCAAAATTCACGTCTAGAAGCTCTAGACTAAATATACATATTAATCAAAACTTGAATGTCGAGTTTATTCACCCCTTTCAATTGTACATACATATTAATAATTATTTGTTCATTCAAACTTTGTAACTAATCGTAAAAACATTTTCATGATAAGTTAAGCTACTTATAAGTTCGGTAGCTTTTTATTAGAAAACAATTTTATTACTTTTGTGGACATAGACGGAGGCAAACATTGGTGATGAATGTTGATTCGGTTACTCAACTAAGTCATGTTTTATTAAGTTTCTTGGTTGGAACATCATTATATAATTTTGATATGAAGGCATGCATTTGTGATGCATGTTGTCGGTTACTAAGCTACATCACGTTCTCAATTGGCTACTAGCTCTATTCATAACCCTAAGGCTAGCAGAATAGTTATTTATTTAAAAATTTACAAACACATATTTTTTTAATGCCTCCCTTGTTGCTTTAGCTACTTGTTTTCATGATAAAATACTAGCTAAGCTACTTAGTCGAAAGACCTAAAATTATGAATATATGTGACAACTTATAAGGTGATAAACAAACACTAAATCTTAATTAACTTGTACATTTTACTCAAAGAATCTAGATCACTAATTTTGAAAACTAATGACTCTTTATAATCTAATAGATTACGTTTAAAATTAAATCAATTTCAATCTATCTAAGCCATTGATACATTCACACAATTCATAATATGCAATCTAAATACACTAACATAACAATATGCAAAATTCACACTCAAAGAAAAACACACAATCCTCCTTGTACTTGAACAACACATTGTCCCAAATATGGGAAGGAGACAAACAAACACACATGGAAAGCAGTAATATAAAATAAAACAAAACAAAAACTAAAGTTAAAAGAAAAAGGGCTAGAAACAAAACCTTACAATGATGGAGGTGGGGATGGTGTTGGAGGTGGCAATTGTACACCATGAGTCTCGAAGTATCGATGAATCCGTCATATATCCCGGCTCTAACGTCATTATGTGCGGGCCATCTCCTTCATCCTTCTAGAGTTCTTTGCAAGTGTGTCAGTATTTGCTTTGGTGTTGGCAGAGATTGTATCGAGCACTTTCTTTTAACCAGGTTCTTTTGTGTCTTCTTTCTCTTTGGACTCCTCACTAGTTGAGTCCTCTTTTGCCTGCTGAGGTGGTGCTGTGTTAGAACTTGCCTAACCGCACCGGATCTTCACATGAGTCTTTTGGCTGATGTCTCAGAGTTCCATATTATGGGACTTTAGGATTTTAGCACGCCACAAGTGATGATGATTTAGAAAACTAGGGAGGTAGGTGGTTAGACCACTTCAATCCACACCATGGTACTCAACAATGGCAAAAACCAAGTACTCCATACCTAAATTGTTGCTCTTATTACGTAAAATCACAACAGTAGCATTCAACACAAGTGTGGAGTTGCACACTGAGATGCTATTGTAGCATCCGGACTTGGGCCGGATCGCTACAGTGCCGGGCCTCGGACCCCGACCGCCCATCACACCAAGGTATTGTCCCCTCTGGCACTCGAACTCGAGACCTCAGGGTTTTGTTCCGCTTTAAGCGGACGCCTCTTACCAATGAGATCAATTTTGAGCTGCTTGCTTTCACCCTTTTTGTTTATCATCAGTTTTGTAGCCTGTAGTAAGCTACAAATTCCAAAATGATCAGAAGCACAATATTGATAAAATTATAAAACCAATTAAGCTCAGTAATGTCCTCTTTTCGAGCAAACTGTTAACAAAACAGAAAATGACAAAACTCCCTGAATCTTCCATAGAATCCAGTAATTTGCTTGATAAGAGGGTGAGTAGTTCTCTTTTTGGTTCTCCCTCATCATCTCCTCTTCTTCTTTAGCTTTTTAAATAGAGAATTCTATAGCTTTTTCAAACTTGATGTCTGTTGTCAACTGTTCTTCATCCTCTCGTTTCTTCAATGATTCGAGCACACCATTTTTTTAATAAGTTACCCTCCTTTGGATTCTTTAATACATCATTCATCTTGAATATCACTTGGTCGTCACTAATCTGAATGATGAGGTTCTCGTCATGTACTTCTACCTAAGTTTTTTCAATGTTGAAGCATGGTATACCAAGATCTGGTGGATAATAGGGAGGGTTGGCATTCTTTTCTTCATCCTCTTTCCTTGTCTCTTGGTCTTCTACAAGATGGGATTTAGCTTGGTGTTCCACTGGTTCTTCTAGCTCTTCCCCATTCTTAAGTATGATAGCCTCATATTGCTCTCTTTGATGTAATTTCATATTGCTCAGAGATTCTTCCACACTTTTCTTTCAAAATTCACGAGAAAGTTGTGTCACTTGAATCTCTAGGTTATGAATAGAAGAGGCATGATTTTTCATTACTTGATCAAATTGCTCTTCCAGTCTCTTCTGTGTCTCTTCCATGTATATTAGCTTATCCATGATTTTGTCCAATTTGGAATCCCATGAACTAGACTCTTCTTGTTGAAATCGTAATAAGTCTTAATGTCCCATGTGAGTACTTACATTATTAGTGCAATAGAAATTTAGGTGGTTCTGCCACCCGAAGTGTATGAATTTCCTAACTAAATTAGGGCTCATTAAAATCTATAATAATCCTTTTTCTCCCTATAATATATATCCTCCATGATTGTTATTTTTATCTCTTCTTAGCATTCAACTCTTCAAGTTCCCTATTATTGTCTGGTGATATCCAAGTTGATGTGTCGTCTACTTTATGCCCAACTTCTCTCTCTCTCTCCCCCACTTTTTTCACAAAAGAAGGTGAATAAGCCTTAGACTATAAGAACTAAACTAATCTATAACTTCCCAATAATGGTGCCAAAAAATTGATCATGTCGTTTAAGCTTTATAATTTAAAAGCCCTCTAATACCATATGCACATGGGTCGTGATTGTAGTATAAGAGGTGTCAATCCCACGAGGATGGAAACTAATCTAATCCTAAAATCTAAGGCCAACAATATATGAAATTAAAAATAACAATGCAACGGAAAGTAATCACGAGAATTGAATTCAACCTTTTAAATCAAAAATTAATCATGAAAGAATTAACAATTGAGCAATATGCAATCACAATAGAAATTGACCTAAGCAATTTACTAATTTATAATAAAGGGGATTTTACTTATCATTAATGCTAACTTAGTCAATTATATGTCAATGGAGTGTCAGTTCTAGACTATCCTAGGGTTGATTACTCTCTTTTGAGTTATAACCATTAACCCTAAATTATAAACCTTAATCAGATTATGGAATTTGCAATCTCTCAATTCACAAATTACCCAAAACCTAATTAGATTTGAAGCACTCTAACAAACTATTGGAACATCAAACAAGATCTCTCTCTGCAAAATTACCAATATAATTTATTACAGTTTCTATTAAATTGCCTAACTCTCATTCATTTGATTTAATCATTTTTCATTCAGTTCACCCTCTTAGTTTATTACCGAATTATGCAATAATGTAATTAAATCACTACAATCATCCAAATAACACAGTAAAATAAATTAGTATTAAATCAAAATAAAATCTCGAAGGAAGGTTTAAAATATCATCAATATTCCAAATCCTATCATCCTACTATCCATCTCAATTTTATACATCAATAAAATCGAAACGAAAAGGAAATAAAACTGGAATAGATGATGGATGGTAGCAACATCTGAAAATCTCCGGATCCTGGAAGCATGATGAATCAACTTTGTCTTCCTTTTCTTTCTTCTCTTTCTCTCTCGCGGTATTCTCACTTTAAAGTTTCGATGGGTGTCTGCTTTCAAGCTCTCCTTCTCTCCTCTTTTTTGTTCTTTTTATTCTTCTTTTTTTATGTAACCCTATGGTTTTTTGGGGGTCTAAAAGAAATAAAAAATCCATTGAAATAGAGCATCTGCGTGTCTACCTGATGTAGGCCACGATCGGTGCTGACATTTGAGCCTTTTGTCACAATCGTGACATGCAAGTCATGATCTTGGGTGGCCAAACCTAGAGCTTTTGTCATAATCATAGCATGATAAGCCACGATCATGGGTTGTTGTTTCAACTCGAATGTCTCTGAAACTCCTCTGTTCTTCAATGTTGACCCTGGAACACGAGCAAATACATCAAGGTACCTCAAAACATACTATTTAAGCTCAAAGGCTTGTACTAACTGTTAAAACACTTAAAACATAAATAAATCACAAACTAACACAATTTTAGCTTAAACACATAGTAAATGATTGAATTAATGGCTAACCACATGTCAAATAATGCCCTAAAATATGATGCAATTTACACTTATCAATTGGTCTATTTTTCTTATTCATGACGTGACTCTCAAATTAAACTTAGAGAGCTATTTCTAGGTTATTCGATAGTTAATGTTAATTAACCAACTCTTCTTAATTAACTACGACTTAAGAAAAAATAAGGATTAACAGAGCTTGTTGTTAATTCAAAATTAATATTCTAAAGAGAGGTGTGAAGACGATAACACAATAACGTATGTGAAATTACGTATAGGCTGAGATTAAACTAAAAAAGTAGATATCAACCCAGTAACCAATTTTATGACTTTGTTATTGTTTAGATTACGTTGCTTTTACATTGTTTTCTAATTTGTATCAAACAAAACCTTGTTTTATAATTTATATCAAACCAAATCCCCTTATTTTACATATACATAGAATTTAGGAAAGTAACTGGAATTAATCTACGTGGGATCGACCTATACTTACCACTAGCTACATTTTTAGTCTAGTTATTTTTTGTAGTGTTGCAATACGTTAGCAATTTGGGTGTCGTTGCTGGGAATTACTATCCTTTATTTTTCTGAATTTATTTGTTTTAGTTTATTTTTATTTTTAATTTATTTTTGTTTAACTTATTTTTTTGTTTAGATAGTTAGGATGCATGACATGATTTTCTCACTCTGGTGACTTGAAATTTGATCCAGAAATTGAAAGAATGATATATAAATTGAGAAGATAAGTTGTACAAAGTTCTGAGGATTCATCACCATCTAGAAGAACGCTTGACTCCTCACCCGAAATTTTGGTGGGTGCTTAATTGATTATTAATTTTTTCCATAACATTTAGTGATTATTGCTATGTAAATGTTTAAGATACTCACTTTATCTCATGTGTGGTCTTAGGCATAATTTGGAAGCAAATAAGCTAAAGTGAGTCGAAAGCACTATATTTAAACTATTTTTTAAGAGAATCACAATCCTTTATCTTCGTGGAGCAATAATAAAAAATATTGGAGCAAGTAAAGATAAGAAAATTAAGATTATAAGGCAACATATCTCACGGCTATTATGCATGGACCATGCAAGGTGTACGTGAATTTAATGGCATCACAATTTACACATAAACTGAAGATCCATGTATAAAACAAAGGATGATGGATGACTGTAGTAAGTGGATAAAGGAAGATCAAAATGATAGCAACAAACCAAAAATGCAGCAGATGGGAGGCAACTAGAAACTGATAACGAACAAGCTAAGGAGTAAATGCAGCGCATAAGCAAGGGGTAAGTAAAAGCAAAACATAGATGTTTAGTAATGGATAAAATGCAGATGTATGGCAGGAGACAAAATCGCTAACATTGGGCAGAAGGGTTGAGTGTGTATGTTGGTTTTAAGGAAAACAAAAGAACAATACGGTTTATACGTAGGCTTTAAGAATGGTTTTAAGAAAGAACAGAGGTGAGATGTGTTCATCTGGGGAACGTTGGGGGCTTAAGCAATTTTTTAAGGAGCTTCAAGAGAGTATGAAGAGGGTTATAGAAGCTCTCAACCATGAGAGATCTATGGAGGGCTAGACAACCCGATGCTGGTTAGGAGGTGACATCGACATCGACAACTCGATTAAACATTCCTTCCATTGTTGTGTTGTTTCTTTCTCTCTTTAGAAATTGTGAAAATATGATTATGCGTTCATTGGATTGTTTTAGTATGAACCCCATTGCCAGAATATTCAATATAATTCGTAATTATTATATTAAAATTCATTTGTAGCAATAAATGGTTCGTAATTATTAGGGATAACATAAACTAGGTTAAATGATGCATCATATGTGGTTGTTTCCTTGATTAATCGGTTTTCCTAATTCATAATGCTACTACCCAATTGAATTTAAAGATTGTATCCTAGGTTATTCAGTAGTTAGGTCTAATTAACCATTGTATCTTAATTAAACAATACCTAATGGAAAACTCGGGTTAATTATTAATCCACGATTAATAGTTGCTAGGAGAGGTTTGAGAATGACAAATCATTAAAATATATTTGATTAAGGTGTAGGCCGAGATTGAACGGTCCCTATCGAATTCCCCACTTTTATCATTTTTTACATGTTTTATTTAAATTGCTTTTGTTAATTAGTTTAGCTTCATTTTATTTTTTACTTTTAAAACTAAAACCCCCTAAACCTATATACCAATTATTTTCATTTCAATAACTTTACACACACTCTCTGTGAGATCAGTCTAGACTCACCACTATTATAGTAGTAGGTTTAGTTTATTTTGACTAGTGTTATGATGCACTGTCAAATTCAAATAGCTTTAGATTTACTTTCTGATTCTTCTAATGATTCTATTTCTGATACTAATTCTAACATGGCAGAACATAATAATGCTCGCGCTCTTAAGTAGTTGGCTGCTCCTAATTTTAATCATCTACCTTTCTAAATTGATTTTCCTACTATTGATGTTGCTTTTAAGCTTAAATCTGATCTAATTCACCTTTTGCCTACTTTTTGTGGTATGCCAGGTGAAGATCCTCATAAGCACCTGAAGGAGTTCTATGTAGTCTGATTTAGCATGAAGTCAGCTAGATAAAAGAAGAGCAGATTAACTTGAGAGCATTCACATTCTTGATGGGAGACACCGCCAAAGATTGGCTTTACTATTTGACATCCAGAGTAATTACGATTTGGAATGAGATGTAGAGACTTTTTCTACAAAAGTATTTCCCTACCTCGAGCTACTAATATTAGGAAGGAAATCTGTGCAATTCAACCACACAACGGGGAGACATTATATAGGTACTGGGAGCGGTTCATGAGGTTATGTGATAGTTGTCCGTACCATGAAATTAGTGAGTAGCTCCTATTCTAATGCTTCTATAGTGGGCTTCTTCCACAAGAAAGAAGTACAATTGATGCAACAAGTAAAGGTGCACTAGTAGACAAGACACCTATTGAAGTCAAAATTTTAATTTCCAACATGGCCGCTAACCCTCAACAATTCAACATTCGAGAGGGCCCTTGAACATTGAAAATCAGTGAAGCTAGTACTGCCACATTAGAGTAACAAATAGCTGGGTTAACATCTTTAGTAAGAAAAATGGCTGCAAATGGTGCTCAATAAGTCAAAGTATATGGAATTTGCACAATGGTAGGACATCCTAATGATATATTTACAACCTTGCAAAAGACATCCATAAAAAAAGTGAATGCTTTTGGAAACATTCTGGGTCAACCACAAAGGAATCCTAGCTACCCTTATGCATAAAACTCAAGATGGAAGAATCCTCCATTTCACACTTATGGGTAGTAAGGACAACAATAAGGCTCCTACCAAGAAACATATCAAAGACAAGCCCAACCATCAAGTTTTGGACCTTCACTAGAAGAAGTGATGAAAACATTGACTCAAAATACCACTCAGCTCCTAAATTCCAGCAACAAACTAGAGCTAACATTCAAAATCTAGAGTAAGTCATATAGCTACTGCAGTGGCCGATTGGAGAATCAGAATTTAGTTAAGCTTCCTTCTCAAATGATTGTAAACACGAAAGAGAATTCAATTGCTATTACCTTAAGAAGTGGTCAAGAAAAAATAGAGGTAGCACATAAGACTCCTATTGTTAGCGATGATGAAGAATCTGAAAAGGAACTTGAAGTGTCTCCAAGAGAAGTTGAAAAGGGGACTAATGTAAATTATCAATCTTTTGTGATTAAAAATTTTACTAATACTTTACCTCCTTTTGCTATTAGGTTTGTTAAATCAAAGAAGGAGGAGTAAGGTAAGAAGATTTTGGAAATGTTCAAAAATGTAGAGGTGAGCATACCTCTAATTGATGCCATAAAGCTAGTTACACAATATGACAAATTCTTCAAGGAATTATGCACGTCAAAAAGGAAATTGAGAGGGGACGAGAATGTGAGTATGGGGGAAAGTGTATCTACAGTCATTCAAAGAAAGCTTCCACACAAATGTAAAGATCCAGGTATGTTTACAATTCCCTACAAGATAGGTGATACTAGATTTGGAAAAACAATGTTAGATCTAGGAGTTTCAATTAATGTCATGTCATATTGCATTTACTCTTAACTTAATTTAAGATCTTTCAAAGAAATTCGTTTTATAATTCAATTGGCAGACAGATCTAATACTTATCTTGAAGGGGTTATAGAGGAGGTCTTAGTGTAGGTTAATGAATTAGTTTTCCCAGTTGACTTTTATGTATTGAACATAGAGGGAGAACCTTCATTTAATTCTGCACCTATCCTTCTAGGTCGATCATTTTTGAAGACATCAAAGACAAAGATTGACATGGATGCAGGAACATTGACTATGGAGTTTGATGGTGAAATTGTTTGCTTTAATATTTTGAAGGCTATAAGGTACCCTGGTGATGTTCATTTTGTTTTATAAAAAACAAAGAATTTTTTGATATAGATGGCAGAGATGAGTTAGAATTCATTCTTTGCATGAGTTTGAAGGAAAACACTTTACAGAATTTTAACTTATTCATTACAGATGAGATAGAAGAAATTATGCTAGCATTGCAATCACTGCAACCGATGCCAAAAAGGTACGTGTTTCTAATTATTGATCTACCAATATTTCATACAAAAGCTTTACCTTTGGTTGTGTAAGCACCTATGATTGAACTGAAACAATTACCTGAGCACTTAAAATATATGTTTTTTGAAAAAGGATCCAAACCATCAAGAGAATCACAAAGAAGATTAAACCCTCCAATGATGGAAGGGGTAAAGAAGGAGATCTTGAAATTGCTTGATGTTGGTATAATCTATCCAATTTCAGATAGTATATGGGGTGAGTCCAGTCTAACTAGTACCAAAGAAGACTGGGATTACAATGGTAGAAACTGAGAATAATGAGTTTGTCCAGACAAGAATTCAAAATGGATAGCGAGTATGTATTGATTATGGGAAGTTAAATGCTACTACACGTAAGGATCACTTTCCACTTTTATTCATCGATCAGATGCTTGAATAACTTGCCAGACAATCTTACTAATGGTTTCTTTATGGGTATTTAGTACATAACAAAATTGTGATAGCTCTGGAGGATTAGGAAAAAACAACCTTCAAATGCTCATTTGGTACATTTGCCTATAGAAAAATTTCGTTTAGACTCTACAATGCCCCAACCACCTTTCAGAGATACATGGTAAGTATTTTCTGTGAGTATATTGAGTTTGTCATTATTGAGGTATGGATGATTTTAATATCTATGGGAATTAATTTGATGTATGCTTGGATAATCTGAATTGTGTACTTGAATGATGTATCGAAACTAATCTTGTTCTCAATTCTGAAAAATGTCATTTTGTGGTTGAAAAAGGAATAGTTTTAGGACATGTAATCTTATTTAGAAAAATTGAGGTCAATAAAGTTAAGGTAGAAATTGTGTGGAACTTACCCTACCCTACAAATATGTGGGAGGTTCATTCTTTTCTTAGACATATAGGTTTTTATCATAGGTTTATTAAGGACTTTAGTAAGATTTCAACAAAACCCTATCATTTGTTCCAAAAAGGTGTGCCTTTTGAGTTTGATGAGGGATGCAAGGAAGTATTTGACAAGTTGAAAGAACTTTTGACTTTGGCATCAATCACTCAACCACCTAATTGAAGTTAATCATTTGAGATTATATGTGATGCGAGCAATTTTGTTATAAGTGTTGTCCTTAGTCAAAAATGTGGCAAGATGACTTATTCCATTTTCTACACTTTAAGAACTCTTAGTCTAGCACAATGCAACTACTCCACCACAGAAAATGAGCTTTTAACTATTGTGTTTGCTTTAGATAAATTTATACCTTAGTTGCTTATTTCTAAAGATTGTATAGTATGATCATGCAACATTAAAGTATCTTTTATCGAAGAAGGAAGCAAAAACAAGGCTTATTAGATGGATTCTCCTAGTCCAAAAGTTTGATTTGGAGATCAAAGATAAGAAAGTTGTATAGAATTCATTCGTCGATCACTTGAGTCGAGTTATGAGGGAAGAGAATTCATTACAATTGTAAGAGTTCTTTTTGGATGAGCAATTACTAACTATTCAAGGTAAAGTTCCATGGTATGCTGTTATTGTGAACTATTTAGTGAACCATGAGATACCTAATGATTTGAGTAAAGTTAAACAGAATATAATAAAAGATGATTCGAAATATTATATTTGGGATGATCCTCAATTGTGGAAGTTTTATTCTAACCAAGTGATTAGGAGATGTCTATCTGAACATGAATGTGAATTTATTTTGAAAATTTCCCATTCGTATGCTTGTGGTGGTCATTTTGGGCCTAATAGAACTGATAGGAAAATACTTTAATGTGGATTTTTTAGGCAAATGTGTTTCGAGATTCCTATATGTGCTGCAAAGCATGTAAACAATGCCCCATCAAGATCAAATTCCTTTATCTCAGTCCTTGCGTGTGAAATTTTTGATGTATGAGGCATTGATTTTATAAGACCATTTCCTTCTTCTTTTGCTTTTGTTTACAATTTTTTGGCTGTGGAAATAGGTGGAAGCTAAAGCCACTAGGACTGACGATTCTAAAGTTGTTGTAGAATTTGTTAAGTCTAACATTTTTTGCTAGGTTTGGAATAACATGAGCATTGATTAGCAATATGGTTACTCATTTTTGCAACTGATTGTTAATAAATCTTTTAAAGTAGTATCATGTCACTTATAAGGTATCAACAACCTATCATCCACAAATAAACAGGCAAGCAGAGATTTTAATTAGAGAAATTAAGTCCACCTTGAAAAAATGGTAAGCCCAAATCGTAAAGATTAGAGTCAACAACTTGATGATGCTCCTTGGGCATATAGGACTACTTATAAGACATTGATTGCCACATCTCCATATCAGTTGAATTATAGAAATTCGTGTCATCTTCTAATGGAAATTGAGAACAAATCCTTTTGGGTCATTAAGCAATGCAATAGGAAGATGGACGTGGTGGGTGAACAGAGGAAACTGCAACTACAAGAATTGGAAGAGCATAAGGTTGACTCTTATGAGAATGCATAAATTTACAAGGAAAAGATAAAACAATTTCATGATAAAATGATTGTTAGGAAGAATTTTGTAGTTGGGAAAAAAGTTCTTCTCTACCATTCACAACTTAAGCTTTTTCCAGGTAAGTTGTGTTCCTGTTAGATCAGAACTTTTGTTTTTACTAATGCATATTCACATGGTGAAGTTGAACTTGAAAGCTTATAGACACATAAGAAGTTCAATGTCAATGGTCATCGCCTAAAACCCTTTCATGAAGGATTCCAAATGGAGGATGTGGAAGCAATAGGGCTAGAAAATCCTCATTATCAAGACTCAACAACGTGGAGTTGAATCAACAACGATAAATAAAGGCGTTGCTTGGGAGCCAACCCAAGGGAAGTGGATTTGTAATATACTCGTTCAATTATTGTACTACATGCAATTTATAGAGTATGCTCTATTTATGGTGTACTAGAGTAATATAAGCATTTAAATGTATTAATGAAGTTATTATAGAGATCACGGATAGACAAGCGATAGTGCTGGACATGATAGGAAATTTCTTGGAAAATTTTTCTGAAAACTCCAAAATGCTAGATAATGAGTCTGAATGAACTTTAAAAGCCTTAAAATGTACTTTGAGTATTAGGTGACACTTTTCAATAAAATCTGGATGATTTCTGGATGAGTAGTGAATCTAGGTCAATAATATTTTTGGATGAATAGTGAATTCACTTGAATAATGATTTTAGTGACCCAACCCTGAAAGTTTGAAACATACCCAGAATAGGTTTCAGATTTTAATGATACCGAAGTGGTGTGAAAATAAGTTCGATCGGATGAATTTCCTGAGTTTCGAAAGTTTAGGGTTAAAAACACCCTTTTTGGAAAATAATGGATATTGAGGATTTTAAACCCATTCAAAAGAAGTTTAAGCATCTAATCAATAAGAATTGACCCTACTTAGAGTATTTCAAGATCAATTTGATAATAAGGCAATTGTGGAATGTTTTCAGGATGTAATTCGATTAGTTTATCAATTAAATGCATTAAAGGAAAATTTGGTCTTTTTGTACTAATTATGTAGGACCCCGTTTCTAAAGTCTAACTCTTACAGAAAATCATAACTGAGACTTTCTCCTTGGTATGCAAAATCCCCACTGGAATTTCCTCGTAACTGAGATCATCTCTCAATTTGACCTCATTGATCTGAATGATGTGAGATGGATCTGACCTATATCTCCTCAACATGGAAACATGAAAGACATCATGAATCTGAGACAATTCCAGTGGCAGTGCCAACTTATAGGCCAATGGCCCAATCCTTTCAAGAATTTCATAAGGACCTATATATCTTGGACTTAACTTGCCTTTCTTACCAAATCTAATGACTCCTTTCCAAGGAGATGTCTTAAGGAACACTTTCTCACCGACTTCATACTCCATCTCCTTTTGATGTGCATCAGTATAACTCTTCATTCTATCTTGTGCAGCTTTAAGCCGCTGCTTAACCAATTTGACCTTGTCAACTGCCATCTGCACCATTTCTGGCCCTATCAGATTCCTTTCTCCCTCTTCATCCTAGCATATCGGAGTTCTACATCTCCTTCCATACAGTGCTTCATAAGGGGCCATCTAAATGTTCGAATGGTACGAATTATTGTAAGCAAGTTCGATCAATGGCAAATGCTCATCCCAAGCTCCCTTGAAGTCCATCACACATGCCCTGAGCATCCCCTTAAGTGTCTGAATGGTCCTCTCCGATTGACCATCTGTCTGAGGATGGAAAGCCGTACTGAAATTCAACTTGGTTCCCA
>JAOTAY010000002.1:31148188-31163904 GCA_025629805.1 Erythroxylum baracoense | reverse complement strand
CTATCAAAACAAAAAGAATAGGCAAAGAATACCTAATAACTCACCTAAACTTTTCCTTCTTCTTCTTTCTCCTTTTTATTTCTTTCCTTCTTCTTCCCTTTCTTTCTCCTTCCTTCTATTCTCTTCCATGACTCTCTATTTTCCTTAACTCTCTCGACTCTTTCTTCTCTTTGTCTTATTAACATAAGACAAAAATTTTGATTTTCCAAATTTACCCTTCCTTATTAAAGCAAATTCCTACTAACTCCTTCACTTAATTTTACTTTTTTCTTTTTTAATGCATGCCACCATATAAAATCGTACTATACCATATTAAACTCCAAAATTTTTCTAATTCATGAATTCTAACTTATTTTCATGCTTGATAATTTAATAAAATAAGTTTTAAGAAAATCGGGACCTAACAGAAATACAATTGATAATCTAGTCAATGAGCTCAAGAGGAAAGCCAATAGTGTGTATGGAGCTGATAAAAAAATTCCATTTCAACAAATCAAATGTTTTTGTTAAATCTATCTTGAGTGAACATCTATTGATTGTGTTTATCAGTATGATAACTCTTTAAGAGCTCTTGTATAATTATAATATTGTCTCTAATATATCTCCCTTAAATGTGTGCACCTTGACATGAACTAATGTTCCTCGGCATCACTTTTTTTAGTCTATTAGTCAAAATCTTTAAAATCACCTTATAACTCACATTATAACATACGAAGGGTCTATATTAATGGAAAGAAGAGGGTAGATACCTTAAGAATGAGACAAATGTGTCTTGTTCAGCCCTATTAATATATTGTCACTACTAAATAATTTTTTGATTGGGTCGAGGACCGTTTTCCCATTTAAATTTCAAGTGAATGAACGTCACATTGAAACTATCCACATCAGAAGAACAAGGTGTCTTTTCTCTTTAATTTTTCTCATTAGAATTGGCAAGGAAAGGAATTTGTTTATAGCTCAAAGTTGTTTCCGAGGGATATACTCTATATTTGTCACGTTTGTTATCATCATGCGAACGTGTGCAATAGAAATCAAATGAAACGATTAGGAGTGACGTATAATTAGATTGAAAAGCGAAGACTAAAATTTACAAAAGCAAAGAAGTGACCCATAATCCTGCAAGGTGCAACGCTTGTCATATCGGTCCAAATTGTTACTCGCCTTGCCACAAATTTTAACCCCAATTTGGGAATCCGCACTTCGCCCCTCCTCCTTGACCGAAGCCCTATTTTCTCAATTTCCAGTCTCCAATGACACCAAAGAGACCCACCCCCATGGAGGAGCCACCGTCTGCGTCATCCTCCTCCGAAGAAGAGGAAGAGACCGCGGCTAGTGGAGAAGATGATGAAGAAAAAGAAGATGAAGAAGAGGAAGACGAAGAAGAAGAGGAAGACCATTCTTCCGATCAAGAAGATGAAGCTCAGGGGATGCCCTCCAAACTCTCTTCTCCTCCATTCCATACTCAGACATCCAAGAAGCCTGATTCCGCCACCCAACAACCCGATTCTGATTCAGAATTCGAGACTGAGTCGGAGTCGGAGTCCGAGTTACAAGTCAAAAACGCGATAACAAGGCCTGTCGCTTCCAAGCCAATGGAGGAGGCCCCGCCTCCCAAGGCGACCAAACCCAGATCTAAAACTTTGAAATCTGCAGTTGGGGAGAAGAGGGTTAGTGAAGTTGATCGAACTCCAACGAAAGATTCGAAAAGGGCTAAGGTGAAGGATTCGGAAGCTGGTGGTAAAAAGTCGGAGGATGCGAAGAAGCAGCTATTTCAACGGCTGTGGAGTGAGGACGATGAAATTGCTGTGTTGAAAGGGATTATCGACTTTAATGAAACGAAAGGAATCGATCCCGCTAAAGATATGAACTTGTTTTATGATTTTATTAAGAAGTCGTTACATTTTGAAGTGACTTTGACCCAGCTGAAGGATAAAGTTTGGAGGTTGAAGAAGAAGTTTGGGAATCATGTGGTGAAAGGGAAGAAAGGTGAAGATAAGATCTTTGCGAAACCCCATGATCAGAAAGCATTTGAATTGTGGAAAAAGATTTGGGGTAGTGAGAAAAGTGGCGGGGTTGGAGTGGAGTCTAGTGCTGCTAAACCGAATGGAAAGGAGAAGAAGGGTGGAAAGAGTTTAGCTGAATTGAAGGCGGAGTTGGGGATAAATAGTGGAAAGGAGGGAGAGAAGACGGAGAAGGCAGAAGTTGATTTGGGAAGGAGTGCTTCAGAATTGAAATCTAATGGAATGTTCGATAAAATTGTTGATTTTGGAGGAATGGCTGACTATGTGATGAAGAAGGGACTGGATTTGATAGATGAACCGAAGAAGGCAGAGATGGAAGAGAAGTGGAAAAAGTTGCATGTAGAAGAGGTCGAGCTATTTCTCGAGAGGATTGAGTTGATGAGAGAGCAGACGAAATTAATGTTGGAGGCTTATAAAGCTCAGGAGGATTGATATAATTGGGGAGGTATACATTTTGATTTTTTGCTTGAGTTCTATGCTATTCAAGTTAGAAGTTGTAATAGTTTTTGGTTTTTAGGATTTTGGTAATTATGAACTGTGTAAGTTTGTGTTCCTGCCAGAACACTATGTTCCTATGGGAGCATATTTTAATTGCAATGCTGACTTGTCACTTTTGTTAATGGCAGATGTGACTGGCTAATGTGTTTTCCTCTATCTTGACGTACCTAAAAACTAAGGGATGTGATGTATATCTCTTTGTTTGGAAAATGGTTTCCTGCTACATGTGTTTGAATCCTTTTATTATTTGACCTTTGTTTGGTATGAGAAGTTAGTGTTAGTTGCTTGATGTGGAGTAGAAAGTGTTAGCAATTTGGTAATTGCTTCATTTTGCATTACATAGCACATTGCTTTTTTAACATTGCTTCAAAACTGCAAATTCTATTTATTATTTTACGTTTACTTGTAGCAGGTATTCTGAGTTATTAACCTGTATATGTGAGCTTGTAATTTGTAAAATAATCTGCCTTGCGAAATAATAGCTTGTGGAGAAGTTATGCCTAATTGCTTGCGTGCACTGAAGTTTTATACAACTGAGAAGATGTCTTCATCTTTTATCCATCGTGAATGCATCATTGATTTATTATGGAGGCAGTGCCAGTTGCAACTGTTTCCTGGACTGCAAAGAGATCTAAATTTGTAAATCACTTTCTCTTTCTTTATCAACGGTTATCTAGAACCAAGTTCATATCTGATTGTAAGTTTGTTGGATATTATAGTTCTTATCAAATCCCACCATGCTCTTCCAATTTCTAGAAGTGTCTGGCTTTATTCTGTTGTGTTCTTTGTTTGCATCGAAGATAAGGTTGGAAGTACTTGCCAAATGTAGGCTCCATTTGGGATTTTTGCCATTTTTAGTATGTTGAAGTACTTTCTTTCTTCTCTTGAATGCTTCATTAGGTTCTTTGAAGGCCCTGTTGTTCAAAGATAATGGATCAATGGCTTCTCAAGCTTATTCTTATCCTGCTCCTTATGTACAGTTTTGGAGTTGTGGGATAACCGTGTAAGTGTTGTGGTTAGGCTAAGCAGTGACGCAGTGCACCTAGAAAAATCATTTGTTTCCTCTTCTGCATTGTACATCTATTTAATTTTACCCCAAGTGAATTTCTCTTTAATTTAGTAAAAGGATCTGAAAATGCTTAATTGGCAAGTTGGATGTAGACAAACCTATTCTCTGAACATATATCATAATGCAAAACGGGAGTGTTTGGGTTTCTTGTTACTACTAGAGCATTCTGGCATAAGTGGTTGTAGCAACTTATGGTGGTCAGATTCCTGTGGGAAGAAGGTATTTGTTAGAGAATTGTTCTCTCTTCAGTGCACCACCTGACATCAGTCTGGATAAAGTTTTGGCCATTATAATCGAGAAAGAGTGTGTATTGATATGTGACATCCTGGTAATTATTGTTTCTAAAAGATGTTAGAGGTTTGAGTGACTGTTAGTTAGTTCTAGCCTATTAGGTAATTTGCTTGCTTACGATGTTACTTAAATAGTTCTCGTGTAAAGTTTTGTATTTTACGATAAAATTTGTGTACCACATTATAGTTGCCTTGAATAGGATGCTTAGTCTTTCCTACTGTTTCCTCAATTATTATTTGGTGTGTCGAAGCTGTTTATTATCTTTCATCTTTTTACATACGTAAAGAAATCACGAGAAGTAACTGAAAGTTCCTGCAAAGTTTCGTATGTGTTACTATTTGAAAGCAAAACTAACTGATGTTTATATATGATAAGCTAAAGCGAAATTTGATAACAATTGTACTTTATTTCTATACTGGAAACTTTGGTCTTGAATCAGTGATTTTTATTGATTTCACGTTATTGAAAATAGATGTTCTCTGAAAGTGAGGGTACTGGTTTGTTATGCTTGCGTTCTCTTCCACTTCTGTTTGACCTGAAGCATCCCAGAGGTGCATTGCAAGGCGCAAAGCTGATGGTACGTTGAGCAATCTTTGATCTGCTTGTACCAGAATCTTGAAATGCTCCAAATTTGAGGAATAAACAAATGAAATTCTTTGTTCAGGCGACTTATATTTTAGGCAGGGAATGAAGCTCCTTGTGCTGCTTTAGCAGCTAGGGACGAATACATAATTAGAGATATCGAAAAGGTCTCGTGGCTCGCTTAGCCATTGGTCAAGGTTGGGCGGATTACGGATTTGACCGTTATTTTTAAAACGACGTCGTTTTAGAAATTTTTTTAAAAAAATTGACCGGTCCGTCAACTCGTGGTTGAGCCTAGTCACGGGCTAGTATGATTAGGAGCATTCCAAATTCAGCGCGACTCATTGACATCTCTATACGTAACAGGAGTCCGCAAAACAAACATGAAATCCAGAGTGATGTGATATTCATAAGATTTCCTTGATCTTGTTCATCATTGTTCCTATGATCAGCATGGTGAGTCCTCATGCCAGTAAGATCATGTTTTAATATAATGCGTCGAAACAAAGTTTGACGGGTGATAGTAGTCTACCATCGCATGCGTTATTTCGCTGTACTAGTCCACTTCTCTCGAGTTAACTTGCAATATTTTGTTTAAAAACATTTATTTCTAAACTTGTAAAGTTTTGATGATAAGTAGTAAAAGTTCGACTAGTCAAAAGTTAAATTCTCTTACAATTTCTTTAAAGAAAAGCATTTTAAAACAATGATAAATAAAACTATTGCCTTTTCATTCTTAAATTTCTTTAAAACAAAAGCATTTTACAACAATGATAAAGAAAAGGAAAAAAGTTCAAATAAGTCCTCGTGTGCAAGGTGCATAAAAGCCCTGTAAATTTATTTTTTGGTCAAAGTAACCTTAAAATTTTCAAAACTTTATCTTTTAAACTTGATTTTACTAAGATTTAGTTTGTACAACATGGTTTGTCCTTGTGGTAATGTGTCAAGCTGTATTCACTTGTTAATGTGTATTTTCAATATTGTCCATATAGTTCATACTACATTTTCCTAAGTATTTTAGTGTATTTTTAGGTGTTTATTAGATGATTATTGCATATATGTTTAGAATTGTACTAGTGTAAGTGTTTGTTTATATTCTAAGTGTTTTGTAGTTTAGAGCATAAATTCAATTTTAATTTTATTTTGATGTGTTTGAAGAGTAAGAAAGATGGAAGCTACATGAAGGGTGTCACGTTCGCGCACGAGGAGCATGATCGGGACAAGTGTGAATAGAGCCTTAAGGCACGATCTAGACAGAGAAGATAACACTAGGAGCACGATCATGACTCCTACATCATGATCGTGACAAAGAGTTTCCAAGTGCGAATGTTTTCATTCGATTTTGAGTGTGGGGCTATTTTGGGAATCAAACAAAGTGAGAAAATCCTCGTTACGCCCCCTGAATCCTAAAGCACTATATAAGGACATGGAATACACTAAAAAATGCAACAACCACAATTAAAAGTGAATCAAAGTGAAGAGATCAAAAACAAGCTCCAGGAATTCCAGCTTTCCAGATCAAGGCTTTAATAGAGTTTTTCTTCTCTTCCTTTATTTCTTTCATTATCTTTGATATGTATTTGAGTTCTACCATGTTAAACATGTTTATGGAGTTTTAAATTTCATATTAGGGTTTATTCTGGAATTATTTTGTGACTTGAATTATTGTTAATTTCAATACATAGTTAGATGTTTGTGATAATTGTTCATTCATAAAGTTGACAAAAAATTGAGAGAGTAAATCAAAAGTAATCAATGTTAAATTGTATAATAAGAGTTGGCAGTTTAATAGATCCATAATTATCAAATTAACAATTATTCGAAGAGAGATCTTGTTTGAGAAATTAATTATCTAATAGATAACTTCAGATATAATTGAATAAGTAAGGAAAAGTTTTGTGAATCGAAAGGTTACAAATTTGGAAATTTCGAATTCAATTAGGGTTAATTGATTAGATCTTTAGAGAGAGTAATCAATACCTTGAAAAATCTAGGATCAAACATATAATTGAATTAACAATAGTAAAGGAAACAAAATAAGGAAAGAATAAGTTCTAAACATTCAATCTTGATCAAACCCTAAATTAATTGGCAATTGATTGTTAAATTGTTAAATTGTTTCATTTATTATTCTGATTTAATTGTTTCATTTATTATTCTAATTTAATTTCTATTATTTACTTTTATTAAAATTGATTGTTTGTTACCTTAGACAAAATTAGGTTCGAATTTTTAGCTATTGCATAATCCTTATGGGAATGCTAAGAGGCTGAATCCCATAATCATATCTTCTTTAGGTGTCAATTCTCATCTAATTTATGGAATGGAATTTAGTCATTGCTAGATATAAGATGTTTGCGTTCCCATTGGAAGGATATCATAAGCTAGACAATTAAGGTATCTGATAACTATCAAACTGATTTCAACATTTTTAAAAGTTACCTTAACTACTCTTTCTTTTCAATCTGGAGGGAGAAGAAAAGAAGGATCTTTAAAGGGGAATCTATGGAATTGTTAAAGTATAGTAAAAAGGGATTAGCCAAGCTATAACTTCAAGATGGAATATCTCAAAAATTCTTAATCACATCGCTTTCCTTTTATTATTCTTTATTTTATAGCCCCACTGAATTCTAGTCGTCCCCTGTATGAATCTTCATTCATAATTATTCTCTTCTTCACTTGTTAGTAATCTCCTCCTACATTCATATCAAGGATGTTTCTCCTTATTTTATTGTACTTTGCCAACTTTTAATGACCTTTTAATACATCTTACTTATTTTTCCAAAAAAGAAGTGTTTATAAATTTTTATATTTAATATTTAAATTAAAAATAATCAATTTACTCCTTTTAGGTTTTATAAAAACTAAAATATTTATTTACAAATTTAAAAGATAACCATGTATAGGAGAATTTTCGAAACATACTTTGTAATTAAAATATTTTTATAATTTGGGTGATGAAAAATAAATTTTTTTGAAAAAATGTAAATGAATTAAATTCTCAAAGGATAAAAGGTTTAGAAGATATAGTCAAGGATTTAATTAGCAAAACCATATGAGAGTTAAAGTAAGATAGCCCTAAGTACTAAGCAAACGATTACGATAGCGTAGCAATATAAGGAGATCATAGTAACAACACAATGCTGAAATTTGTTGCTAAGATTGAGTTTATAAAAGGTTCCATTTAGTAGTAATAAGGAAGCTGAATTTGTGTTTTTCCCTATATAGAATTAGATGTATCCTAACGTTTTTAATGTGCACTCTCAGAAATTTCTCTTTGCTTCTCTTTTAATTAGTAAAGATTATGTTATTATGCTCATCCTAAATGTTTTACATAAGGTAGCTTAATGTTATATTGGAGAAACAATTATCCCTTTCATTCGGCTGCACCATTTAATAATATCTATCCAATTGTCAAAAGGATTATCAGTATTACATAAATCCATGATTTCATTCCAGGCATAATAAGTGAATTCAAATTTGAAGATAGATGATTCAAGGATCCTTAGTCTTTCCTACATATTATGCATATATTTGGGATATATAGGAATTTGGATCCTCTCTTTACTTCTCTCTAGGTAGTATACCTCAACATTAATTTTTGTTCTAAATCAAGAACAACACTTGGACGCACGTTGTAGCAATACTAAAATAATTAGATTAGACTATAGATAACGGTAAGTCTAGGTCGATTTTATAGAGATTAATTCCAATTACTTTCCTAAAATATCTATTTAAGAAAAACAGGGTTTTTTTTGGTTTGAAGCAAATTAAAAGAAAAAGTAAAATTAAATCTGTAAAAACAAATCAAATTAAGCAACAACAAATTAATAAAGTTGATGAATGAGTTGAAATTTGATTCTTTGGTTTAACCTCAGCCTAAGCACAATTTCACAGATGTCGTTGAATTATCGCTTTTACACCTCTCTTAAGACTATTGATCATGAATTAACAACAAACTCTGTTAATTCCGATTTTTCCTTAAACCATAGTTATTCAAGAAGAGCTCATTAATTAACCTTAACTATTAGGAAACCTAGAACAAGCTCTCTAAGTTTATCCAGACAGCTGCATTATAAGTGAGAAAAACATATCAATCTAAGTAACAATCACACAAGCTCGGATTATTTAACTTATGCTATGTTATCTCTAATGATTTAATACCGCTAGTTGCCATATACGACCATTAACACGACTATTACGTATCGCATTCAAGATCTAGCTATGGGTTTTCATGAAAAAGGATTCAACAAAGCATTAAAATCATTCTCATACAACACCCAATCAATCCATACAAGATAAAATAAACAATCCAAAAAGAGGTAAAGAAAATGATACATAACAACTATCTGCTTAATGTGCTTCTTGGCCTTGATTGCACCTTCGAACTAGTGTTAGCAAAGTTAGCTGTCCATCTCCATTTTTAAGCTTTAACCATCGGCCATCCTCTCCATCACCACTGTCACTGTTAAAGACTGAAGAAACAATCGAAGAAAAAATAGAAGAAGTTCCTATCGGCTAGGTCTATTCCCTTTTTTTTTCTTTTTCTACTATCATTCTTTTCCTTATATAGAAAAACTTAGGTTTAAAACTGAGTGACAGCTGGCTAGGACATCGTGTCATTCTCCAATTAATTCTTATATGTGATAATTCACGACCGTGCATGGTCGTGCTTTACCATGCACATCACTGCTGTAAGAAATTTCGCACGGTTGTGAGAGATGATGCATGGGCATGAGACTCTCCATTCCTTGTTCTTCATTTGACATTCTCTCTTGATTCTTTTTCTTTCAACCCTTTTCTTCTTCATGCTCCATGAATCAATAGAATATGAAAATTGAGAAGATGACTTCAAAGACATGGTTTCAAGTCACTTTAGCTTTTTTACTTCTGAAAAGTACCTAAGATCAAATATGAGTTAAAACGAGTGTCCTAAGCATTTCTAAGGCATTAATCACTAAGTGTAGTATATCAAATGAATCAACATTTAAACACATATCATCACTACTTGAATGTGCTCATTTGGCTCTCTCTTGCATATATAGATGTTGTAGTGTATATTTCTTTTCTTATGTTATGGTTCAGTTTAGGCTAATTGTTGATTTTGATTAAATAAGGTTAAGGTTTTTAATGATGCTCTCCATAACCATACCCCTTCACATTCTTAGGAAGACTATTTCTTTTTCCCATCTATAATAGGAATGAGATTCTTAGAATAAAACAACTATTCCAGATAGGTCCCTTAAGCTTGATTCAATCCCAACACACCATATTATTGAACTTCCTATTAACATAATTTTTCCATTTGTAGAGGTCTTCTTAGATGCTATAATGAGGGAACCAATATTTCATCCCTTTAAGATAGTTCTCCCATTAATCCTCATTTGTCAACCTACTAACCTTAGCTTCCTTGGGGACGTTTGTTAAGAGCTAAATTGCTACCTCATTCCTTATTAGGGGACCCCTTTCCATAATTATCAAACTATAATGAGGATATTCTTCCATTCACTACCTTGCAAGTAATATTTTGTTATAGGGATTGTCTCATAATAAGTAGTTGATTTAGGAAGTATGAGTAACTTACTTTATTAGCTAGTCCCTATATGCTTTATCCCTTTAAGAAATAATTTTGCATCCATTTGATCTATAAAAATTGTTTATCCACTAGAATCCTCCATAGTCCCTTCCCTAGTAGAAGTTTGTTGCTTAAGTTGAATGGGTTATTCCTAACCTTGATTAATTGGTTTGAATATTTCCTTCTATTTAACGTTAAATTCTTATCCCCCCTTATTGTTGTTACCCTAAAGAAATTTCTTAATGATCCATTACAATTTCTTAACTAAGAACTTGGAAAGGAAAATATGAGAGCTTTAGTAGATATGTATAGAGTTCAAGATTGTTTTAATCAGTTTTAGTATATCTCTATATCAGAGAGATCTATTTTTCCAACTTTACAACCTCCTTTGTATTTTCTTAATAAGTGGTAAACATTCATTAAAAAGAAATCTTCTTGTAGCTAGATGCAAGCCTAGGTAAGTGAAATGAGGTTTATTTAGTTCCAATCAAGATATTTCTAAGTGTTTACTAGTAAGTGGATAAACATTGGAGGAGAGTGTTAGGTGGCCTTTGTTTCTGTTGATCCCCAGTCCCGATTTTTCCCAAAATTTTTTGAAAGTTAATATTAACAAGTTCATAAAGAAAGCATGAGCTTTAGAAAATATAAGAAGATCATCCACAAAACAAAAGCTGACAAGTTTTTTTCTTCTTCCATTTACTATAGAATATGAAATTGTTGCCCATGGAGATGTTCTAGGAGTGCAGTTTAGTAAGAGCTACCATACGTGGTATGAACAAGTATGGGGAAAGTGGATCCTGTTATCTCATTCCCTTAACTCTCTTAAATAACCTTGTAGGTTCTCCATTGATGAATACACTAAAGAAAGTAGTGGTGCTGCATGCCTTGATCTACCTTTTAAACTTGTTAGGAAATTTAAACACCTTTAGTAACTGAATGATAAAGTCCCATCTAATGTTGTTAAAGAAAATTTTGAATTCTATCTTGGTTGTATGATTCTTAGGGGACTTCTTCCTTCCTTTTAGGTGCTCATGATTAATGAGTATATTGTCACCAATCATCCTCCCTTTAATAAATGCACTTTGATCCTAATTTATTATAGATTTTTATACCTTTCTCAGCCTATTGGACAATAGCTTATAGATGATTGTATAGAGGAAGTTGTAATATGATATGTTTTTGTAATCACCAATGAATTAACTATGATTTTATAGGGGAAGGTTGTTATTGTTACTATGTCAATATTAATACTAATTAATCGTAATTGGCTCCGCTTCTTATCGAGAGATTGATTTCTTCTTCTATTTTAATTATAGTTTTATTTTTACCTTTTCTTATTACTATAGATCCTAATTTAGAAGTCTTATCCCTACTAGAAGATGAGGAGAAAGAGCTCATGCTCCTAGAAGTAAATAATGGATAGAATCAATTGAAGGTATAACTATGTCTTATTGAAGAAGGACATAAAATTTAATGTTATGAAGGATAGAATGGATAATATATGGAAATCGAAAAGGTATCAATATCAAAGAATTGAACTTTTAATATTTCTTTTTTTAATTTTACCAACCTATAGAATTGCAAAGGGATAAAGAATGTGATCCATGGATGTTTAATAGTTTTCTTTTAATTTTTCATCATCACCCTTAGTGAAGCACCATTGTTAGTGAAACTTTTTCATATTAGCGTATAGATTCATATTCTTGACCTTTCATTTGTTTACATGCCATAAAGCATTGGAAAGCATATTGGGTACTTCATCTTAGTTTTTTGTAACTTTGAACTTAAGTTCAACCAATTCTACCAAATGGAAATCTCTGGATTAAAGATACCTTATTGGAAAGGGCTTAGTTAATAAGGTAAGTCAAACAATAGCAAATAATTAAAGAATATAAGCCTTATGATCTAAAATTGACCTAAGTATTTTTACTAGAAAATATATCATATTGATTATATGCAAAGAGGATCTATTAGAAATCATTGTTTATCACTTCACATGATCATGTTTCCATTTAAACATACTCCTAAACAAACTCGTGTCACCTGAAAAACAAAACCATGTCTCTCCCTAGTATGGTTGTGTCTAAGTTAAGTTACAACTTAAATACTTAAATTTTTATATGATTCATTATTATTCTTGTCTTGTGAACTCTTGAGTGGTGTAAACACTTAGCTCTTGGCTTTGGCTATAGCCTTATAAGCACCCTTTTTTTGCCTTCACTTTATTTAATTATTTTAATTTTAACTTTTAAAAAGGACTCCATTAGAGTGTTTGAATATTATAATTGACATAGTAAAAAGGATATTTGGCATAATTATATTAGAACTTAAGAATTAGTAGATCTCTAAAAACCTCTGAAATGTATGAAGAAATTAAAAAATTAGGTTGAGGAAGGTGTATTATGTCATTCAAATATAAGAAGCTTCCCACCTTTTGTTTTATTTGTGAATTGCTTTATCATTCAGACACACTATAAAATGTTCTTTAAAGAAATTGCTCAAATTTATTATGAATAGGGACTTTGACTTTGTGTTTGATTAAAATAGCGTACCAAAGTAGATAGAGGTGGGGAAGTAAAGGCCCCATCTCTCATCTCACTTTTTTCTCTGATTTCTCTCTTACTAAAATCTCTTTTCTTCCCTTACTACTTTCCACTTCTGGAAACATCCCTCCCACGCGTAGCAATTTCCTCCTCTAGTTCCTCGTTCACTACAAGAAATTATATTTTTAGTAAAAGTAAAAGTTGTCACCAAAAATAGTAATATTAGTTAATACTATTAATAGTGTCTAATTTTTAAAGTCATCACCTCCCGTCACAAATACCTTCGTCACTAATGAAATAGTGATTAATTTAGAAAAATGGTCACAATTATGCAACACATTTGTGACAAAAGTACTGACATTAAAAACTATAGAATGTGTGACAAAACTATATGGTCATAGTAACTTTACATATTTATGGAAAATTTGTCGACACAAACAACATAAAATAGTGACAAATAAAGTCGTAACAGTATTTCATCTATTGTGACAATGTTATCGCCACTAAAATAATTGAAAATAGTGACAAAATATTTATCAATCATGTTTTTTTATTAGTGTCCATTACTTCTGGTCACTAATATTTTAAGAAAAAAGTGTTAACATCATTTTATCACAAAAATGAAAATTTGTTACAAAAAATATTGTCACTAATGTGTTTACTATTGTTGCAAATAAAACTATTAACTTAACAATGGAATTGCATTAGTGGTAAAAGAAATTTATATCAGTGACCATATTGTTTAACAGATTTTGTCACAAGTGTGAAAGTTATATGTTACAATAATGCAACTTGCTCCGAGCAACGTCTTTTTCTAAATCAAGGGATTGTTGGCAAAGCACTCACCATAAACCATCTATGTTTTAACAGTGATATAAGTGTCTTCAGGAAGGACTTATGAGCAAGGACTCCTAACACAACTAGAGACAGGAAAAGTTGTACTTTGCAGCTTATCAAGTATTAGCAGATTTGGGCACCATATCAGGTATCTTCTTTGGTTTTATTTTATTTTACTTATTTATTTTAATTTTATTTACCTACTCTTTTAACATATCAGTTTTACATATTTACTCTTTTAACCTGCATCTCTTTTTCATTATCACATTTGCATGTGGGTGTACCAGAAACAACCTCTCTACTATGTAGGGGTAAGGTTGTGTACTATTAGACCTCCCCAGACCTCGTTTTAATGCAGGACTCGATCTAGGTGTGATGATGAATAATGTTGTCACTCATGAAAACCTTTGTTGGTTCTGCGGGGCGATACCCACTGTAGTTTTGGATTTTCACCATAGAATGCCCACGCCTGCTTGTAGAAGCTATGGGGTATGCAATATCTGCACCAATTTCAAAATCTTCACCAAGCTCTTTCTTAAAACGTGCCAATCTCTTTGCCCTGGCTGTTGTATCTCTGCAATGGATTAATCAAATTAGTGACACATACACAATACATATTAGTTTTAGGAATCAACAAAGTACACCAAAATGGTTTACCGATCACTGCCATCTTGAATGGAATTAGAAGTCCTTTGAAAACCTTTATCAGTCATAGATGGTGGAGATCTTGTTCTTTTTGCAACACTTAAGCCTGTAGTTCTGGTGGAAACAGGTTCAACAGTATTGTTTTTTGTAGAGGTTACAAGCCTCTGAGGAATTTGAGAATGATACGCATTGCTAGGAGCATTTGAGGCAATTTGAGACCTAGTAGGAGATGTAGAGGGCTTGGAAACGAAAGGACAGAGGCATTTCATTTATTCATAAAGAAGAGAAAATATAACTCATAGTACAATTACTTGACGTTTGGCCACGAAAAAGGTAGTTAGAGCAAATGTGAGTGTTTTTTATCAAAAGAATATGCTAATATGTCTTCCAATTACCTTATAGATTTTTAGAAATATCGAGCATCCTCCACAAAAGTTTCATTGACAAGTGGAATAGGTGGTGTCCTAGTCTGCTTTGAGGCATAAATATCTCCACATTCATTCATATAACCTTTTCCAGAATGAAAAGACTCTCTAGGTTCACGATATGGCAAATTAGGGAAAGTTCCCAACATCTTTGATCAATTTTCCTGGGCACTTGAAAGAGCAGGCCTGTGAGCAAACAAGAGGATTACCACAAGAAGATTGTTCACTCAAGGTTACACGCTCTAAGTTTTACTATTTATAACCTTGGTAAATTTCGCAAGCACATAGGTCATTCATGTAGTATCTAAGGTGTCCGTCCCACGATGAAGCCTAATCTAGTCCTAAAATCTAAAGTCGTACTAAATTGCAATAATTCAAATCAAAATAAAATAATACAAAAATAAATCAATCAAAAATTAATTCAAGAATTGAATTGCAGAAATCTAATTAAGAAAACAAATTACACAAACCAATCCAAACCCTACTTAGAAACTGCCGAGTGAGAGAAAGGAGATTTTGATCCGAAATTAACAAAAACTGAATTAATTATGAAATTATCAACTTAATGGGTCTAAACGGTCCTAGAGTTAATTACTCTATCTCGAGTTATAATTCTTAATTAATAATCCATAAATTAAGTTATGGAATTACGATATCTCGATCTGTAATTGACCCAAAACCTAAGTTAGTTCTAAAATTGTCTACTAACCTACTGGGAATCTATGCTCGATCTCTTATTACACAACTCTACCAGTTTGATTTAATCCTTTACCTATCAATTCATCTAACTCTCGTTAGCCCAAATTAATTATTTTTACTTAGCTCACCCTCTCAGTCTATTGCCAAGTTATTAAGAACAAGAAATAAATCACAAATAAATCAATAGAAACCCAATCAATCTGAAATTTATTAATCTTAAAAATCAAGATCCAAAGTTGAGTATCAACACAAACTTAACATTCAATACAATATATTCTTAACACCTATTTCAATTATATACATGAATAAAACTAAAATAAATGGAAAATACATCGGGAACGGAGTTAGGGAGATGGTGATAGCTGGAAACCACCTATTTTGGGAAGTATGTCGCTTCAAGTTCTTCTCCGTGTCTCTCTTCCTTTATCTCCTTCCTCAATCGCTCAATTTCTCTCTAGGTTTTTCTAAGATTGGATCACATGAGTGCTCTCTTTTCTCAGACTCTCCAGCTGCTACCTCTGACTTGTAATG
>JAOTAY010000002.1:31108023-31138745 GCA_025629805.1 Erythroxylum baracoense | reverse complement strand
TGGTGAAGAATCCTAAAGTTCATCCTGCTCAAAAACCCACTCCTTCACATCTGGTAAGTATCATCACTTACCTATCATCATTATTCAAAGTTCTCTTTTTTCGTGGTTATATGTCAAATTTAGTTAGTGTCTGTGTTTCTTTAAATATTTATTAGGTTCCTTCAAAGGAGGGGAGTCCAACAGATTGTGTCCTGTCTATTGGAGATGCAACAATTAGTGTTCAAGAAATGGATGTGAATAAAGAGGCTTTGACAACTTATGAATCTTTGCCTACTGCTAGCTACTATGGCTGTTACTATCCAGGTTTCCATTTAACAACATGCTAACTTCAATTTGCTGTTACGTCTATTCATTCCTATTCGTTATACATATGTATATGTTTTGGCTTCGTACATCAGCCCTTTGAAGGTTATGGAGGCACTTTTGAAAGCGTGGATGACCAGGGATACTATGTGACTGCTGAGGGAGCAGACCCTTGTTATCTAGTAAATGTTCTTTCCTTATCTATGTACTGCTGATTATTTTTATTTCATTCTTTTATTCTTTCTGATGCATAATCCATGTATTTGGAGTTTGAAACCGTTTACTCTTAAAATAGTCAAATAAACTTGGTTGTGTGTATAATTTATTATTTGATTTTCTAATGACCTTTTCTAGATAATTTCGAAATATCTTGCGGGACACTTTTCTGATTGCAGTCAGACTAATTGGGCATAGCGTATTTCCCATTTGCAACACTTTGGTCACATGGCCAAGGAAAGGGTGGAATGTTTTATGTCAATGGCCCTGCCAAAGTAAACACTAGGAATTGGGGCAGCACTGAGAAACCAAAAGCTAGAATCAATATCCCTAGCATCAGAGGTTATGTTTTGTCAAATGAGCATAATCATGGTGATAGGAAGACCAATGCAAATGTTTAGTTTACCTTTTGCTCGTTAGCTATCACGGTTTATTTTGCAGTGAGGATGATGAGATCTACAAAATATGCAGTGTAATAGGCACTCTAACTGAGGATTCTTGGGTTAATGGACTTGATCTTGCAAGAGCTATAAACTACCAATTTCCACAGGTCAGATTGTTTGTTTCCATGTCATATAACTAGAAGCATGTTTAAATATCTTTGGTTATTAATGTTTGATTAATTTGGAAATTTGAGGAGTATTTCTTAATTATGTTTGTTTTTAATAGTTGTAATCCTGTAAAGTGTTTTTTTCCTTGGCAAAATGATAAACTCGAAAACAAATGCATGTCATTTTAAGAATTCTAGGTGTTTTTCTATTTACAGTTTATATATTTTGAATGAATAAGATGCAACACGAATTTAAATGTTATTATGTTGCAATTTGTTAGTGTAATCCTTTTTCCTAATACCATCTACAAATAATGATGCAATCAACCTTATTACAGTCAGTACTGTTTGCAGTGGGCTCAGTCTTGTATTATTTTGTCCTTTCTTTTGTATAAGTTCCTGTATGCTTTCCCTTTCTCATTGGTCCTTCCTTATATTTTTGGATATGCAGCCTGTTCAGAAATCCCTGCAAAAGGCCTACAACTAGAGAGGATGTGAAGGAAGATTACCCAAAGGATGTGAGAAACAGGAACACAGTAGTGATAAATTTATTGTAACATATAATCTTTATTTAGTGATAACGTTATTGTAACATTAACTTTCATACTTATGATGAAATCTATTAGACAATATGATCACTAATGTAAATTTCTTTTACTCATAATGCAATTTTATTATTGAATTGATAGTTTTATTTGTCACAGTAATTAACAAATTAGTGATAATACTTTTTGTAAGAACAAATTTTCATTTTTGTGACAAAATGATGTTGACATTTTTTCCCTTGAAATATTAGTGACTAAGAAGTAATGGAAATTGATAAAAAAAGAACAAGTGGCAAATATTTTGTCACTATTTTCAATTTTTTAGTAGCGATAACGTTGTCATAATAAAATGAAGTGCTGTTATGAATTTATTCGTTACTACTTTATATTATTTGTGTCAATAAATATGTCATAAATATGTAAAGTTACTTGTGACTATATAGTGTTGTCACACATTCCATAGGTTTTAGTGTCAGTATTTTTGTCACAATAAAATGAAGTACTGTTACGACTTAGTTCGTCACTAATTTATATTATTCATGACGATAAACTTGTCATAAATATGTAATGTTACTGTGACTATATGGTTTTGTCACACATTCCAAAATTTTTAGTGTCAGTACTTTTGTCACAAAAATGTTGCATAATTGTGACAATTTTCTAAATTAGTTACTATTTCATTAGTAACGGAGGTATTTGTAAGGGGAGGTGACGACTTCAAAACTTGGGCACCATTAACAATAGTGACTAATATTATTGCTTTTAGTGACAACTTTTGCTTTCATTAAAAATACAATTTCTTGTAGTGATGATTGACCAAATGTGAAAATAGTTGAGAGAAAATATTGTGAATGAAAAACCTTCATTTATTTTCTGTAAAAGAGGTCTCCAGAATACAATGAAGAAAAACTTATACACAAGGCTAATTAACTAAGAGAATAAGAGCAAAGGTGCCAGCTAAGCATTTTGTTACAACAGAGAAAAACTAACTTTTCTAACAACCATTACAATACAACCATTTAATAACTATTTACATTTATATTTCAACAGCCTCCCTTCAAGTTGGATCTTGGTAGAAATCGACCAAGCCCAACTTGAACTTGAAATTGTTGAACATTGGTGCATTTAGAGCCTTGATAAATATATCAGCTATTTGTAGAGAAGAAGAAACATGTACTTGTGCCACTAGACCTTCTTTTGTCTGCTGACGAACCACATACGATCAATGTCAATGTGCTTAGTCTGTTTATAGAAAATAGGATTAGCAGCTATATGTAAGGCTGCTTTGTTGTCATAATTTAGAGAAACTGGAAGTTGAATTGGTACTTCCAAGTCCTTAAGAATATACGAAATCCACATAATCTCAATTACAGCATCAGCCATGCTCCTATACTCTACCTCTGCTGATGATCTTGAAATCGTATCTTGCTTCTTACACTTCCAAGATACAAGAGATTTTCCCAGAAAAACACAATAACTTGTCAAAGATCTTCTACTTTCTACACATGCTGCCTAGGCTGCATCACTGTAAATTACAGGTTGAAAACCTACTGAAACTGGATAAAATAAACCCAACGAAGGACATCCCTTCAAATACTTCAACATATGCATTGCGCAATTCCAATGAACTGTTCTAGGAGCATGAACATATTGACTAAGCTGGTGCACTGCATAAGTTATATCTAGTTTTGTAAAACCCAGATACAATAATCTTCCCATTACTCTTCTATACTTCTAAGCATCCTCAAGTAAATCTTCTGATTCAGCATTAAGTTTCAGCCCTTTTTACATAGGAGTTATAACAGGTTTTGCGCCCATTAAACCTGCTTCTGAAATGAGATCCAGAGTATATTTCCTCTGATTCACAAATATGCCGTCAGAGGACCTTGCAATTTCAAAATTAAGAAAGTATCTAGCTGGTCCTAGATTCTTCATAGTAAACTTGATCAAGAAAATTCTTTGAAGTATTAATCACTTGTTTTGAAGTAACAGTCAACAATATATCATCTACATAAACAAGCACTACCACAAATTTAATCCCTTTGTGATATACAACCAAACAGTGGTTATGAACAGATTGTTTAAAACCAAAATCTAGTAATGCAGTAGTCAATTCAACATTCTATTATCTTGAGGCTTGTTTCAAACCATAAATGGACCTCTTCAACCTACACACTTTTCATACCTTTGCCTATCAGGAGGCAACATGTATAACTCTTCATCAATAAAACCATGTAAAAAGGCATTATTGATGTCTATTTAATGAAGAATCCATTGTCTTGCAGAAGCTAGGGCTAAAACTATTCTCACAGTTACTATTTTAACTACTGGAGAAAAGTTATTTGTATAATCTTCACCCTTCACTTGATTATAGCCCTTTGCCATCAATCTTGCCTTATATTTATCAATTGACCATCAGGATGCAACTTTGTCTTATAAACCCACTTTGACCCTATAGTCGACTTTCCTGAAGGTAACTGTACCAGTTCCCATGTTTGATTGTCTTCTATGGCTTGCAACTCCTATTTCATTGCATTTTTCCATTGAGGTTTTCCTTTAGCTTCTGAATAATACAAAGGGTCATCAATTTATTAACCTTTGCCAGAAAACATTTGTATTCTAAAGAAAAATTTGCATGATCTGTAAAAGGATAAGCAATAGGAGTATAACTAGCAGGCTGCTTCACTATAATTATCCTTAGCCTTGAATGACTTTTAGTAATAGTATTTGTTACAAAATCATTTAACCAAGAAGGTGCATTTTTTTGTCTTGAACTTCTTCTGATTTCTGTTGATGTCTGCCTCGGTTCTAACTGGTCCATCAAAACTGTGTCTGAATCTGTAAAACTAAAATCTTCCACTGGTTCATATGTATCATGAATTGTTAAATTTGCGTCTCCTGGTTAATTTGAAATTGAAACTTGCATAACTCCATTTTGCGACAATTGTTATGACTGTTGTGACTTTTCTGATGAAGAATTGAAAGGAAAATTTTCTTCATAGAAAATGGCATCTTTGGCAGTAACATAACTTTTACTTTCAAAATCATACAGTCGGTAGTTTTTGCCCTATAGAATGTCCCAAGTAGATGCATCTTCTGGCTCTAGCTGTAAATTTGTCTTTCTGTGGCTGCACATTTGTAGAAAAACACAAACAGCCAAAAGATCTAATAACATCATATTTAAGCTCCTTATTTGACAACAATTCATAAGGTGTCTTCCATTTTAGTGATGCAGAAGGCCACCTATTTATAAGATAAGTAGCATGTAAGATATTGTCACCCCAAAATTTCCTTGGTAAACCAGATTGAAACATCAAAGCTCTTGCAACTTCAAGAATGTATCTGTGTTTCCTCTCTACTATCCTATTCTATTGAGGAGTATATAGACAACTTCTTTGATGTTGAATGCCTCCTTCTTTCAATAAAGCTTGAGTGGCATCACTCAAGAACTATGTGCCATTGTCCGATCTCATAATCTTTATATTGCTGGAAAATTGAGTTTTCACCTTAGCAAAGAAAACCTTTAGAATATGACTCACTTATAACTTTGAAGTCATAAGAAAAGTCCATGTGCTTTTGCTATATTCATCCACAATCGTGAGAAAATAATGTGCTCCAGAAAAAGATGCCTAAGCATAAGGACCCCATACATCCACATGTATTAAGTCAAAAAATTTAAAGCATTCAGTATCACTGGTTAGAAAACTGAATCTAGTATGTTTGGCCATTGGACATATTTCATAACTCAGGTTTACAACAGATTTCTGTAAACCATTACAACATGAAAAATGTTGCATTACTAAATTAGATGGATGGCCTAGCCTATTATGCAAAACATCACGTCTTACTACTACTGTCTTATTTATCACACAAGCAATTTCACTATTGCCCCTATTTATAGTGCTTGAATCATTACAAAACAAATCACATTTGGCCTTACTTCTAAATGTGTCTCCTCTGATGATATACAAATTGTCCTTTACTTCTCCAAGAACAATATTGTTGCCAGTCAAGAGGTCCTGTAAATCACAGTGAGTGGAATAAAATTTAAGCATAACGGGTACAGACATAACCAGTTTACTTATTGAAATCAAGTTGTGACTGAAACTAGGAATAAACAGCACATTATTCAACACCAGATTATTTCTCAACACCACATCTCCTTTATACTTGACATCAATAACCATTCTATTTGGTAAATGCACTTTAGTAGGTCTTGTAACTTCAAACAAGTTCTGAAACAATTATTTCCTAGTGCATATATGTGTGGTAGCACCAGTGTCAATTATCCACTCATCACTTTTAGCATACACAGATATATTCGTATGTGAATTCACTATCAGCATACCTGCATGCTCAATATTGACAAAATTCATGCATTTTGTATCAATAATCTGTTTGCCTTTCAAGATCTTTGAGAGCTCTTGTTGAATCAGCTTTGTGATATCTGCATTATTTTTCTGTTCTGAAATCTCATCGAAGAGCACTTCTGCCAAGTGTAATTGTTTGTCCTTTTTGTTTGCTTAAACTCCCTTCTTTTGCTTCAATTCCTTCCACCAATCCGGATAACCATGAATTTTTAAAACAAGAGTCCCTCTTACGCCCCTCCGTATGCAATGATCACAATGTTTTTCCTCTTTCTTCTTGTTATCTCTTTTTTTAAAACCTCCTTTGCCAACATTACTCCTTTTAAATAACATAGCATTATTTTCTATTGACTCAGTATTCTGTATTTGTATGTGTCTCTGCCTTTCAACCCTTGCAACCATAAAGTACACCTTATCAACACTAGGTAAAGGATCAGGTGCTAAGATTTGACTTCTAATATGATCAAAAGACTGATTAAGTCCCATCAAGAATTGCAAGACTCTATCCTTCATTTCTGTTGCTTCTAGTTTCTTGTTCAGTTCACATTTGTAGCCATTACACAAACGCATTGGCATAGGTTCCAATCGATTCATCTCATCCCAACATTTTGCCATTTTGATGTAATACACAGGTAGAGAATTATTTCCTTGTTATGTAACATTAATCTTTCTTTGCATTTGATAGATCTGAGGACTATTGTTCTTATCTCCAAACCTTTCTTCTATTCTGTCCTAAAGAATCTTGGAATTAGTGTTGTAGATAAAAGCATCTGTAAGTTCCTTCTCCATAGAATTCAAGATTCATTGCTTTATCATACAATCAACCTTCCTCCATCTTTTATACTCTGCATTGATCACTGATGCAGACAAAGAACCATCAATAAACCCTAACTTATCCTTTGCTTCCAAAGAATTCATAATTGAAAAACTCTAACTCATGTAATTGGATCTAGTCAACGGTGATGTTACTAGAACCATTCCTAGATGATCTGAATTGTGTAGTCTGTAAGGATCTTCTTCTTGAAATTCATTTCTTCCTACATATGTTCGTAAATCTACCATCTCTCAAGTTGATCAGCTAAAACAAACTGCAATCAACTCCTGATATGCTAATAATTAAAAAAATCTTCACAACAATAAACGAATTCAATATCTCTCGTCAATCTCAACCAATAAGCTCTGATACCATGTTCAAATGTGAAAATAGTTAAGAGAAAATATTGTGAATGAAAAACCTTCATTCATTTTCTGTAAAAGAGTTCTCTATAATACAATGAAGAAAAACTTATATACAAGGCTAACTAATTAAGAGAATAAGAGCTAAGGTGCCAGCTAAGCATTATGTTACAACAGAAAAAAACTAACTTTCCTAACAACCATTACAATATAACCATTAAATAACTATTTACATTTATATTTTAACAATGATGCACGAGTATTGTCGAGGGATAAACCCAACCTAGTGGAGACTGATCTTGCATGCAAGAAATTGATAGATGACATTTGAGAATTATTCTAAAAAAAATCTTGCTCCTTAAGCCTCCCTTCATGCCAGTTTCTCTCTCTTTAAATATCATAAAATTTTCTCTCTCTTTCTACTTTTTCTCTCCTCTCACTCTACTTTCTCTCTCCGTATTTGTTCTGGAATCATTGCTCTCGTAATTTTTGTATGCATTAACATTATGCAAAATCTCTTGTTTGGGTTCCAAGACAATTGATTGGTCTATATATAGTAATCTCGATACTTTTGCTACATCGTAGTTTGTTATCATAAAGAAGACAACAAGAAGAACAAACATGAAAAGCATGAAATTATTCGACATCATCCTGCAAAGCAAATTGTATTAAGCGATGAAACCCTAGCCTAAATTCATGCACGTGATCTTAGGCTTCTCTTTTTTTTTTGCGCTAGTTCTTTTACATAGGCCTTGCCCGAATACCTTTTATTATTTGTTTCCTTTTTGTATTATTTGCTTTTGTTTTCACTCTATTACAGAGTTTGATACAACAAACTCTCTCTTTCACAAATCCTTGTTTCCTCTCTCTTAACTGGAACAAACTATCACTCTTGGGCTAAATCTATTCGGATGGCTTTGCTGTTTAAAAATAAGCTTAAATTCATTGATGGGTCCATTTTTTTGTGTACTAAGGAAAGAAAACAAAAGGACTACACTAGTTCAGGCCATGACGGTACAATTAGCCTTGTCTATCTAGTCTAATAAACATTCTCATTTCTGGGGGAGGTTCTTGGAGAACCTGCACGCCTTGAGGTATCTACATAGCCAAGTTAGCCAGGCTATCCACGCTCTGATTTCCTTCCCTGTAGACATGTTGGATCCATGAAGCCCAAGCGCGACTCAATAACTCCTTAATATCCAGCACCAAAAAATAATCCTCAGTTAATATTTGGTTGGAAGTGGAAAGAATATTGATGACTTCCAACGAATCTATCTCCAGAATGATTTTCCGATATCCCCGGTGCCAGGCCAATTTAAGACCCTAGTGAACTCCCCGCAATTCAGCACTCAAAGGCGAGCAGTCCCCAAACTTGTGAATAAATCCACCACACCACTGGCCAGTACAATCCCTAAGTAGGCCCCTAGCCATGGCTCCTGGCACTCCATGGTGAACCACTCCATCAGTATTCACTTTGATCCACCCCTTCGGCAGAGTTTGCCAGCCGACAGAATGCCCTATAGGCAGACCCAGTGTCTGCACTGCGCAACTAGTTACCATTTGGGCTTTGCGGACATTCTGCATAATCGAGCGTGAGTCTATGGCTGGCAACTGGCCATTCAAATCCATCTTAAAAAATACACCGGTTCTGCCACTACAAGAGATACCAACAGGCTATGCCAAAATTTGTTGCCCACACGTTATCCATCTGGGTAAGGTTTGTTTGTAACCATGCCTCCTTGTTCAACTGAAGGAATGTTGACCCCCGTACCGCTGGGGATAGTTGTCTCCAAAAATACTAGACCCTATGACAATCTCTAAGGGCATGCAGTATCGTCTCCTCTTAGCCACAGGCCTGGCAACTACTATCCGTTGCTAAGTGTCTACTAACCCTTTATTTGTTTGTCAGTAACTTTCTGTTGGCGATGAGCCACAAGAACGAGCGAATACGTTGGGGTCCAGGCCATTTCCAGATCACTTTTCAGATTGGGTTTAGAGTCCCTGTATTGAGTGCTGTGATTAACTTATACGTCGAATCTACCGAGAACTTGCCTTGGAGCTGGGACCCCACACAATGCGGTCTTCTCCCATATCCCCTGATTCAGCCCGAATCGTTTCCAAAATTACACACACTTGAGGGGGGGAGGAAGGGAGTGATCTAACCCTATTTCCAGTTTCCATCCTCCTCTATATACTCAGACAGACGTGTGGACAGTAAATCGTCAGGAATGGGAGCCACGGTCTCATGTACCAAGGGACCCCAATTGGCCACCCATTGGTCCGTCCAAAAATATATCTGGGTACCCTTCCTAAGTTTCCATCTGATACCTCGGCGTACATACTCCCATGTAGCTGAAATCCCCCTACAAATTAGTGAAGCTCTTTAATGTTGCAGTGATGTCAGGATATGGTGCCCGTTGAGCCGATACTTGGCTTGAAGGCATTGTACCCATAGCACTGTAGGGTTAGTGAGCACCTCCCAGCCTAATTTGGTAAGGAAGGCATCGTTGGTTGCTCGAATGCGTTTTAACCATAGACCTCCTAGAATTTTAGGACGGCAGACTGTTTCCCAGTTGACTAGATGGGGTTTCCTTTGCTCACCTTGGGACCCCCATATGAAGGTTCTCATGATTCATTCTATCTCATCGCATAAGTGGCGTGGTAACCTCACAGTTTGCATAATATAGAGGGGAAGTGAGGAAATCACAATTTGAGTTAATGTGACCCGTCCTGCCAGGGATAACTCCCTAGCTCGCCACCCCGCTAACTTATGCTGGACTTTATCAAGTAAGTATTGATAAGTATGCCTCGTTATATGCTCATGTATCAGCGGGACTCCCAAATATTTGCTCAGATTAGTCGTACTTTGAATCTGGAACTCTTGTCTGATCCTTTCGGCAAAATATTCTTTAAAAAGAAGATGCAAGTTTCATGGTTACTGAGATCAGTAACAGACAATATTGCATAGAGTGTCATTTGGTTTGATTCTGCAATGGAAGTGTGGAATGACCTAGAAGGTAGGTTTTCTTAAACAGATTTTTTCAAAATGAAAGACCTTCAAGAAGAAAATTTTCAACTTTCGACAACGTACTTTGTCTATTTTAGATTACTATACCCATCTTAAAATGTTATGGGAAGAGTTTTTTAACTTTAGACCTATGCCTAAATGCAAATGTGAACCTCACTGCACTTGTGATGTTTTGACCATCATTAAAAACAACCAAGAGGGACATTGTGTCATCAGATTTCTTAAGGGTCTAAATGACTCCTTTTCTACTGTGAAGTCTCATCTTATGCTCATAGATCCTCTACCTGATCTTTAAAAAGTTTTTACTATGGTTGCACAACATGAACGACAGCTGAACAATTCGTCTCAACACTCTCCAACATTGATCCACAAGTTTTTTATAGTAAAACAGATCCAAAGAGAGGCTATCTACAGAATAAGAAACCAATATGCACTTTTTGTGGGAATTCGGGTCATATAGAAGCAAAATGTTACAGAAAACATGGATATCCACCTAATTTTTCCTTTTATGGCAAACAATCCTACCTAGCTAAAGACAGCAACCAGAATAAATTTAGCACAATCAATCAAGTAGAGACTAATCACGATCAGTCTCCCTCAGAAGTTGAAACTACTTCCCTCAGTAAAAACTCATCCCAGGACTCTACAAATTACAATCTCACTGTAGATCAATATGCTCAATTAATGCAACTCTTACACAAAGACATATATTCAAGGGGAAACTCTCTCAACTCACCTCAAATCAATACCATTTCTGTCAGCAAAGGTACAATCCATTCTGCTTCTTCTTCTGCTTTGTGGTCATCCACTTGGATCTTAGACACGGGTGCAACAGATCACATCATTTGTTCTTTGGATTTTTTCTCCACCTATAAAATAGTAAACAGTATTACAGTTAAATTGCCAAATGGTCACCAAGTTTTTGTCACTCACATGGGAACAGTTAACATTTCTTCTCTCATTCTCATAATTATTCTCTTCGTACCTATATTTGCTTTCAACCTCATTTCAGTTAGTAAGCTTACCAGTTCTTGCCATTGGACACTAACTTTCACCTCTGATTCTTGTCAAATTCAAGACACCAAGTCTATAAAGATGATTGATTTTGCTAAACATGTCAATGATCTCCTACTTATCTCCTCCACATACAAATCAGAACACCACAATTTGCAACATTTCTTCTCTACATGATCAGTTATGGCGTACCAAATTAGGACACATTTCCAATCAAAGAATGCAAATTCTATCTAAAATAGACTCTTCCATTCCTTTCCAATTTACAGATCAATGTGATGTTTGTCATTTTTCTAAACAGAAACGACTACCAGTTTATCCTAGCGATTCTATTGTAGTCTTTTGTTTTGATCTTATACACATTGATATTTGGGGACCTTACCATACTCCTTCTATTCTTAGTTACAAATTTTTTCTTACCATTGTGGATGACCATAGCAGAATGACATGGATCTACTTGATGAAACTAAAATCAGAAACCAAAGAATTGATTAAATCCTTTTGCTCCTATGTGGAAAGACAGTTTGTCAAAACACGTTAAAAAAATTCGCAGTGATAATGGTGTAGAATTTTCAATGGATATTTTTTATAAAGAAAAAGGCATTGTACATGAAACAACATGTGTAGAGACACCACAGCAAAGCAGAAGAGTTGAAAGAAAACATCAGCATATACTCAATGTAGCCAAAGCCCTAAAAATTTAGGCCAACCTACTGACAGAGTTCTGGGCAAGTTGTGTTCTTCATGTAGTTTATTTAATAAACAAAATTCTTACCCCCTCCTATCTAATCGATCTCCTTACTCTATCCTTTTTGGTACCCAACCTGATTTATCAATTCTCAAAGTCTTTGATTATCTCTTTTTTGCCACTAAAGAAGCAAATCGAGGAAAATTTGCTCTTCGAGCCAAGAAATGCGTCTTTGTTGGTTTTTCTATCGGTACCAAAGGTTACAAAGTTTTTGACATCAACTCTAGACTCTACATCCTAACTAGGGATATTATCTTTTATAAAGATAAGTTTCCATATCTTGTCCCCACACCTGCCTCTAACCTACCCTTTCTTGTTCTCCCTACTTGTGTTACACCACTCTTTACTGATTCCTACCCCCCTTTGATTATGTACCTTCTCCTTTTTGTCCTTCTCCTTCTTTCTCTCCTAGTTCTTCTACCCATCACCTTCCCCTCCCCCTCTTCATCGCTCCAGCAGACACCCTAAACTCCCATTTCACCTTGCTGATTATGACCATCCTACCCTTCCCCGCACCTATCCTCATATCCGCTCTTATGTCCTTTCCTATGACCACCTCAGTCCACAACATTCTGTTTTTTCAGCTCACATTTCTTTTCTTCAAGAGTCTAGTACTTACAAGCAAGCAGTTCAATCTCAAGAATGGAGACATGCTATGAATGTTGAACTACAAGCTCTACAGGAAAATGACACATGGGATCTCACTTGCTTACCTCTAGGAAAGGTTGCTATTGCCTATCGGTGGGTTCACAAGTACAAATTTAATTCCGATGGCTCTCTTCAACGGTGCAAAAGCAGGGTTATCGTCAAAGGATTCACTCAACAAACAAGGCTGGACTATATTGATACATTTTCCCCTGTTGTCAAAACAACAACCATCGGACTCTTATTAGCTCTCACTGCAATAAATAATTAGTTCCTACACCAATTAGACATCAATAATGCATTCTTACATGGTGACTTACCTGAAGAAGTATACATGTTACCTTTGCCAGGTTTGCTCCTTCCACATCCTGATATGGTTTGTCACCTCAAGAAAAGAATTTATGACCTCAAGTAGGCCAGTAGTCAATGGCACTCCAAGCTGATTTTCGCCTTACTCTCGGACGGTTTTCTCCAATTATCCTTTGACCACTCCTTGTTTAACAAGGATATTCAGGACACATTCATTATCCTCCTGGTGTACGTTGATGATTTTCTCCTTGCCAGTAATACATTTCCCCTCATCGAAGCCACTAAGCAATTTCTTAATGCTGCCTTCCGCATCAAAGACTTAGGTCTAGCTAAATTTTTTTAGGTCTAGAATTAGCCCGACCTTCTACTGGGATTGACCTCTGTCAACATAAGCATACCATTGATCTTCTTCATGACACTGGTTTTCTGCTCTCCAAGCCTGCATCTACTCCTCTGGCGTCCAACACCACATTGAGCTCTGATGGTGACCCACTCTCTGATGAAAATTCCTTACGTTGTCTCATCGAAAAACTGATCTACCTCACCACCACCCATCCCGACATTTCCTTCTCCTTCCAACAACTTTCATAATTCAAGAGTCGTCCAACCAAGAAGCATCTCCAGATGGCCCATCGCATTTTGTGTTACCTTAAAAGCTCTCCTGGTCAAGGTCTTCTTTTTCACAGTAATTCCCTTATTCAATTTCGTGGCTTCTCCGACTCTGACTGAGGAACTTGCCCTGACTCTCTTAAGTCCGTCACCAGTTGTTGCCTTTTTTTAGGCAATTCTCTTATCTCTTGGAAATCGAAGAAGCAAGCCACTGTCTCCAAGAGCTCTTCTGAAGCAGAATACCATGCTTTTGTCGCCACCACCTGTGAGATACAGTGGTTGTTGTACCTCTTTCGTGACCTTGGCGTTTCTCACCCCCATCATGCATATCTATACTGTGACAACCGTTCTGCCATTCATATTGCTGAGAATCTGATTTTTCATGAACAAACAAAGCATATCGACATCGATTGGCATGTCGTTCGTGAAAAAGTTCACCAAAGCATCCTTCATCTCCTCCCTATCGCTTTAAAGGCTCAGCTTGTTGATCTTTTTACCAAGGCTCTCCCTCAATTCACCTTGTACTCTCTCTTGCTCAAGCTCAGCGTTGTCTCTGACATACACCACCCAGCTTGTGGTGGGGTATTAAGTGATGAAACCCTAGCCTAATTTCACGCACATGATCTTAGGCTTCTCTTCTTTTTTTATGCTAGTTCTTTTGCTTAGGCCTTGCCCGAATACCCTTTATTATTTGTTTCCCTTTTGTATTATTTGCTTTTGCTTTCATTATGTTACAGAGTTTGTTACAACAAACTCTGTCTTTTATATAACACTCAGCCTATATAAGACTGCTTCTGTTCAATAATATTTTCTGAGCTGATTACTATTTTTTCAAGTTCCATCATTTCTGTCAAATTAGGAAAAGTTAAATTACTCCAGAAGAAAATTCAATCACAAACACCAAAGCATACTAGAGTAATGAAGAAACATAGTGCATAAATTATTAATTCATTTAAGATATAAGAGAAAAAGGAAAAGAAAGCAAAAGGAGAAATCTTCATCAGCTCTTACACGAACCAGTACTGGCACAAACTTAATATTTGCTCGTAAGATAAGTTACTTAAACCATAAGAGGATGCACCCGCTTGGAACCCCTAATGAAGCCAAGACTAATTAATATTTTCACTATTTTGGCGCTAAGATGTTTGGTGAATGGAGCTCTGATGGGAGCTCCTCCTTCTGCTCCTAAAGACTTGTCCTTCTTACAATATCCAGTAGAGTTTGTGACTATCTTTATTAGATAGTTTAATCCCAAGATGGAATTAGTTTTTTCTTTCAAGTTGAAAAGGAAATAGATCTGGTCTCTTCCCAAATGCTTACTTTGGATTAGACCCACTTTCTTTTTAAATAAGAAAAGCCATGTTAGAAAAAATAATCCAGTAGCATTTAATGGGCTAGCTTTGTCATTTACATAAGTCAACAATAATACCATATATGCAACATAATTCTATTGGAGCTTGTTACATTAATACTAATTTCCTTTAATTTAAACAACAATATGTAACTAAATTTAAATAATAATAAAAAGAACACATGCCAGGACATTTGAGACCAGTGACTGAGGCGAAAGAAGAGTTCATGGAAGCACTAGAAAGAGCAAGCTCACCCAAATACGCAACAAACATAACTGATGCTACTTGTAACAAAACTGCAACAGTCTTGAGTGTTGCAAGAGGCCCAGCAACCCATAATTGCTTCTTCTATTCTTCAATAAATTCACCCCTCTAAGCCAGCCAGCCCTGTTCAGCCACTTCCTTCTAAAGTTTATGGTTTTGGTCAATCAAAAAAGATTATAGACTTGATTATGCTTCCATGGCAAAACCAACAATTGAATAGCACGTTGGCACCTTCACTACGCTACTTGTAAATTGTGTGCATTTGGTTGCTCAAATGTCAATTTGTATTTATGGACAAAATAGGTCACATATTTTACCTAAATGATTGGGCAGAGGTGGTACCCACTAATGTGGAATCCAAAGAGTCGGTAACAAAATTAGTTCTTCACAACTATTGAAGATAGAGGAAAGAGTTGTGTTAGGGTGGCCCTTCGCATTGCTGGTTAAGTTACTTCTAAGGATTCGATTTTATTTCTTTATTTTTAAAATATTTTTTAGCAAGAACAAAATTATGTTTCATTACCAGTGTCAATGTAGTTGTACTGTTATTAATTAATATAATTAAAAATCAAATAAATTTTAGTTATAAATTACGTCAAGTATTTTAATCCCTTACATAATACTTACTAATAGTTTTTAAAAATTTTACTTATTTGAAAATTTTTTATTTGTTAAATAATATTCACTTATTATATATTTAAATTATTAAATCTTACTTCAATATCTAGAATTAAATATTTAATATTTTAAAATATCATATTTATAAATTGTTGAAATTTATGTATTTTAAAATATATATTTCTTAAAAATTATTAAATTTTAAAATATCAAAATTTTTACATTTTAAAGTAGTTATAAAACTAAAATAAATTTAATTAAATATTATATATTTAGTTTATAGTAAATTATATTGTGAAAAAATCACAAATAAAATTTTTTTCATAATTTTTATAAATTATAAAAATTGAAAAATATAAACTAAAATTACATTTCCTGTTTCTAAATTGATGAATTTTCATGTAATTAAGAAAACAACAAAACAAAGCAAAAAGAAAAAAAAGCTTTTTGGGAAAATAAATAATGTATTTATTTAAAAAGGTAGAAATTACAAAGTGAAATGAAATTCATCCCCACCAATTGGAGTGTGACAAACAGCAAAATACATACAAAGAAAAACACTTATAATACACTGCTAACTTTCTAAGTGATACAATGAATCAAGTAAAGATGAATAGTTAATGGGAAGTTGTCTTAATCCTCATTCTAAACTTGAGATAAAACTCCATCCTAGTGAATTTGTTAAGTTGTTCAGATTTCCCAAATAACTTAATGTTTCTCATCATCCAAATGAAATGCACTAATATAGCAAAACCAACCTTAAACACCTTGCAATCTTCCTTACTTTTCCATTTCAAATTCATAATCTAACCAACTGAGGCACCTGTCTTCCAAATCAAACAAATTGAGAAATTTTCTCTATAACTGATTTATACGACAACACTTAAAAAAGATGTGATCAAGAGATTCAACTTCACTAGTATATAGAGGACAGGTCCTATCAGGGATCTAGAACTTAATGTTATCTTTAGTTCCTAGCTTTTAAATAGGTTATAACTAGAGAATGAATGAATAAGCCTTAGCTATTCCTGAAACCCATCTCAATTTGTGAAGTTGAAACCTGATGAGTGGACCAAGAAGCAGCTTTTTGCATAAAAAGAGCATCAAACTTGTGTGAGTTATATAACTCCCATCTGATTTCATCTTTTAGCCTCTAATTTGGTAAATGCTCTGGCATACAGTCTATACAACTAATTCCCCTACCATTTTGAAATGGTCAATACCAGTTGTCATTTTGAATAAGTTTATGCATCATGGTGTTTTAGGAATCAGTCCTCTAAGAGTAGTGGAATATTATGTGTAGCATAAAGGCCCAAGAGAACGCCAATTATCAAACTAAAAATTAGTACTTCTACCATCTCTAATGTAGTGTTTGATATAAGGATGCATAATTGACCTTATACATAAGATTTGTTGAAAACTATAGGACTGAGTACTTTTCTAAGAGATGGACCAAATGCTTCTTTGTTTGACATGAAACATATGCATCTATTTCACCCAGAGGCTATTTTAATCATAACATATTCTCCGTAGCCTTTTAGCTAACAATACTTTGTTCATTATGCTAGCAGAGTTGATTCTTGATCCTCCATTTCTGTGGGAAGACAAATAACACTCCATTTAAAATGGAGAGTTAGGAAGAAAAAGTTTCAAAAGAAGAAACATTGATTTCAATTGTCTAAGCCCAACTGGCAATTGACTTTAGCCCTGATGCCAAGTTGCAGATTTCGATGAGTATCCGACTCCCTATACGTTAAAACTATCACAATCTTACAACTCCTTCGTATCTCAATTAGGAAAAAAAGAGTTTAATTATTTAAGAGTTTGTGTATTACTCTTTTCTCTTTTTTTCAGAATAATACTGTATCCACTAAACTTTCTATTTAATGTAAATTAATTAACTGAGCCATCATATTTCAATTGGCTATTGAGAAACTTAAACAATAATCTAGGTTATATATAGATCCAACATATAAAAATAATAATTATACATCTTTTGATAGTATGATAAGTTGAGATAACTCTATAAATTTTTCAGAAAAAGTTAAGCAAGGAGTGCTAATTAACTTAGGCCTATTTATAATAGGTTTTGGACATTTTAATAACATACTTGAAATTAACTTCAAATTTCAATTAAACTTTAATTAGAATTACAAACAATTCTAATTACCTATAAATTATGCTCAAATAAGATACAATATCTCATATTGATTTTTATTTATTAAATATCACATATTTAATCATAAAGTTTCTTAAACTTTATAATCAAACTTGATTAAAACATCTTTGTTCTCTTTAACTCGTTTTTTATGTGTGACCTATTAGGTTCCTAAAACGTTGGCAATGGATACAAATTATAACCCTAAATCACAATTAGGATTAGATAAATTAAACTCCTTTAATTAATCTTTAATTCTCTAATTAAACAAGTTATTTCTATAAATCAATATTAACGTATTAAACCATATCATGACTACCTAAATATTTAAAAATGTTAAAGTGGTTTTGGCTACCCTTTTTGTGCATGATTTTTCTGTGTAATTCAATCCTTTTATCATACAATATGCCGATTAAACATAGAATATAGAATTGATGTCTATTCTGTTTTGAGTCCAATCATATTAGTTCTCTACTATTAGTTATTGATTCAATTAATAACATTTGTAAACTATTTACAAAACAATATTCCACCTTGACCAAGGATTTCTCAAATCAATACTAATCAAGAATAGCATAACATTCTCTTTAATTGCTTTAGGGCGATAAATCCTATCTTAATCACTCAACTACCTCCATATAGTTCATGATATATCCAATGACTACCAACTGAGATATATTTGACTAGAACAAGTCATAATTAGTATCAAAATATAGCAATTCCTATATAAGATAACTTGCAGATCTTCAGTCAAAGGATCATTTATAAAATCATCACAATGAGAATTTCTATAAACATACAAGTAATATTCCAAATGGATTTCTCATATGGGGTTAGTTCAGTGAACTTGTTTTCTAACAAGCACTCACATGTTTGTTTAAGTATCTCCATACTTTAGTCTATGAGATCGACAACTTCCTTCGTAAGGAAAACATAATGTGAGCTAGTCCTTTTATATTCTATTAATGTCCAGTCTTAATTAAACAATTTAAGGATAATATATAAATGCAATGTGAATCTTATAATTATAATCTCATCATAATTTCATTTGCAATGTATAATTATCTTATGGACTTATCATAGACATCTAAATATGTACAAGACAAAGAATGCCTTTAAATTATGTTGTTACTGAACTATAACCAACCAATTGACTCTAGGGTATAAACTAACAATCTCCCACTTACATTAAGTCAATCATTTAAGTATCATGTACTATATCACCATATGACGATCATGCTACTGTTGGGACAGTGGCTTAATGAGAGAATTCTACAAGATTCTCTATAGTAAGCACTTGCTTAAATATTACAACTTTCATCTTAATATTCATCATAATTAAGAAAAAAATCCTAAATACATCCTTATATCTTTAATGAAACCCTAGCTCCTTTAACATCCCAATGGATCTAATGTTCTATAATACATAATTATCTTAAGCAGTGCAAGAAACTATATCGGCTTAATGAGAGAATTCTACAAGATTCTCTATAGTAAGCACTTGCTTAAATATTACAACTTTCATCTTAATTTTCATCATAATTAAGAAAAAAACCTAAATACATCCTTATATCTTTAATGAAACCTTAGCTCCTTTAACATCCCAATGGATCTAATGTTCTATAATACATTATTGTCTTAAGCAATGCAAGAAACTATATCAAGTTCACTAATGAACTTATTCGTCCAATTAATCATTTCCACTAAAAGAAAAATGTATAATGGCTTAGCTAATGATATGTGCTTAATTGATTATGAATTTATTCCATAACACTTAGTGTTTAATGATATAAAACGCTCAAGACATTCACTTTAATTCATATTTGGTTTTAGGTATTCAAAAGCGAAAGAGCTAAAGAGAGTTAAAAGCATTATATTTGAGTTGTTTTCTTGAGATTCACATTCACTTGTCTTCATAAAGCAAAAAGAAGGATTAAAAGAAACAGAGACAAGAAAAAGCATAAGAATTGAAGAAGAAAGTTGTCACTATCATGAGATGTATCTCACGGCCATGGCAAATTAGTCATGGCTGTGAGACTTATGTCATGCCCATGAAAAATGTGTTATGGGCATGACATGGTTTGCATGGGCTTGGCACCCGTGAGAAATAGCCAACTCACTCGATCCTTAAGTTTTTAGTATAAAAACATCATTTTGTGACAGTAAAAGATATGAAAGGTTGGAGGAAACTTTTTAAGGATTTTTGGAGGCAACAAAGGGGCAAAAATCTCATCCTTTGGTGACTCATTGAGGAGTAGCTTCTCGACACTGGTTCGGAGGTGATAAATGCCAAAGAACCCAGTTAAGCATTTCTCTCATTTTTTTGTTGTTCTTTCCCTTGGGGATTGATTATGTTATCCTATGTCTATTGTTTGGGTGTTGTGTAAGAATGATTGAATGTTCTATTTGATTATTTTTATATATGAACTCATTGATTTGAATGCTCTCTTTGATTGTTTTTATATATGAACCCATTGCTATAATTTCAATATAATCGGTAATTGTTATATTGAGATTCATTTGTGGCAATTAACGATTTTTAATCATTAGGGATAACATAACTTAGGTTAAATGACTCGAGCTTGTGTGGTCATTGTCTTGATTAATCTATTTTCCTAAATCGTAATTCAGTTGTTTAATTAAATATAGAGGACTTGTTCTAGATTGTTCGATAACTAGGTTTAATTAACGAGCTCTTTTTAATTAAAAATGACCTAAGGGAAAAGCGAGGTTAACAGAGCTTATTGTTAATCTACGATTAATAGTTGTTAAGAGAGGTATAAAAATAACAATTCAGGGAAGTATGTTTAATTGTGTGTAGGCTGAGATTGAACCTATGACCGGGTCCTTAATGAATTCATCACTTTTCATCATTTTTAGATTGTTTTCTTTAATTTGCTTAAATAGTTTAATTTTACTTATTTTGTTATTCAAACAAAACCACCTATAATCTAAACGTCAATTATTTTCATTACAAAAGTTAACCAAACACTCTCTGCAGAATTGACCTAGACTTACCATTGCTTACTTATAGGTCTAGTTATTTTTAATATTACGACGCGCTACGTCAATTATTGCATAGTTGCCAAGGACTGTAGTGCTTTAATTTTTGTTATTGTTTTTAATTGTTTGTTTGTACATATTTGTTTATAATTAGTTTCTTTTAAATTATTTATTGATCTTTTCACTTTTTGTTTAGTGTTTGTATATTGAAAAAATAAAAAATACATCGACAAAAGTAATTTTTCTATAACTCATATTCTCAATCCTATAAACTTGTTTTGAGTGATCAAATAAATTTTAGTTATAGATGGGATAACTAACAACAAAATTACTTCCATGATAGTTTGCAAGATACACGGTAATTTTCTTATAGACCAGAAGCTTCTTATTACGACTTAGATCTATCTTTAGAAGAATTAGTTAATGTTGTCGCTACTAACACTTTGCAATTTCAGCAGGAGAGAAGGCAATTTTGGCAGGATTTAAGGTTTAGTGCCTAAAATTTGGAGTGACAGCAAAACACAAGTATCTCTGGAAGAATTAGTTAATATTATGACTACTAACAATACTCAACTTCAACAAAGTGTATAGTGTTGGGTTAGCTATGATTGCACGCATCACATGCATGCGGATGCAACGGAAGTGTCGAAATCAAGATTCCGATACCATGACAACCCGGAAATCACATAATCTCACATGCATGTAAGGATATGTAAAGAACATGAAATAACAAAACTTTTTACCTTATGTATCTCCTCCTTTCTTAATTCTTCTCCTTGTTTGGGTTGTTGCAAACACCAAACCTTCCTTGATCACCCAAGAACACGCAAAAAAGGAAGATGAAACAATGTGTAAGGGTTTCAGAACACCAAACTTGATGAATTCAAGTAGATGTTCAATATGATAGAAGATAGATCAAGGTTGTCTTGCATGAATGTTGATTTATACAACATTTGCATAAATTGCAAGAAGATAGCTCAAGAACTCTTCTCACTCTCTCTAGAACACTTCTATAACCCTTTCTTTATCACTTAAGTGTGTAAGAAGTGAAAGTTGTGCGTATACATAAGTGAAGAACTCATTTATTTATCATTTCGGGGCCTCTGTCATGATAGGCCATGATCATGACATATCTCACCTTTGGCCACAATCGTGGCCCTATGATGCACGATCGTGGCCTGCTTAAAATAGGCCATACACACTTATTTTTATCTGATCTTTTATGCGTGTGACCCTTAGGTTCTTAGCTATTCTAGGCACTTGAATTAACTATTTTTCAAATATATCATGATGCCTATTTGCTGGAATATAAATGGACTAACACACAAACTCTTTAATAGTTAATTATCTAACTTATGTACCTTGCAATTACCGTGCAATTCGTCCTTTCACCATATTATACCCCACTTGGTTCAGAGTATGGGATATATGTCCACTCCCATTAGACTGACTACGTCACATCTAGTCCAAGTGATGTTAGTTCTTATTCTGGGATCTCATTACTTATATGTGTCATTGAAGACCCTCATCGTGACAAATACCTGCTCTGGCCAAAGACTCCCGAGTAATGACGCCAACAAGATGCCATGGGTATCATCTCCTCCTATCAGAATTGGTGAATCCTTTATTGGCTACCCAATTACCTTTGAACATAAATAATTGTATCCATTCACCACCCTAAGAGCGACCTCGTCATGAGGTAACAAGGAATGGTATCAAAACACAGGATTTATATCCAAGATATCCTTGAATACCTCAAGTCTAAGGATATTTGCACCATTGCTATGATGAGATTAATCATTGACATTCGATAGATCATCCATATGATAATCTCATAGCGGGTTATCCGATGTACTTACTACCCTTAATAAGCATCATCATATTAACTATAAACATCTCATGCTTACAGTTTATGAGATCCACTACTTGATCAAATTAAGAAGCATAATATGTGCTAGTCTTTCCGGGTTAATAATGTCCTGTCTTACTAATCATATGACTAGGGATTGTTTAGATACTAACATAATTGCACATGATAGGAATCTCATTATTGTGATCTTATTATGATTTCCTTCATGCTACGTTTTGTATCATAAACTTCATTAAGTCTATTTAAGATCAATATCAATTCATATATATATAAATGAATATCAAATCAATGAAAAATGTCTATTTGCTTTATTAAGCAAAATAAAGTTTGTACAAAAGTGCTAAAGGTGATTGTCTTTGGAGCATTACTCTAACAATCCCCCAGTTGTACTAAAGCCAATCGCCTTTATATCTAATACCATAGGCGGGTACACAAGAATCAAATTTTGTCTGAGGAAGTTGCTTAGTCAAAGGATCAGTGATGTTCTAATCTGTGGGCACTCTCTCTATCTTCACATCACCTCTATCAATTATCTCCTTGATCAGGTGATATCTCCTAAGTACATGGGTTTCTGATGATACCTCGGTTTCTTGGCTTGAGCAATAGCCCCATTGTTGTTACAGTAAAACAATATTAGGTCTATTATGTTAGGAACCACTCCAAGTTCCATGACGAACTTCTTGATCCAAACAACTTCTTTTGCTGCTTCTGTAGCTACAATGTACTCTGACTCAGTCATCGAATCTGCAGTCGTCTCTTGTTTAGAACTCTTCCAACTAATTGCTCCACCATTCACTGTGAAAACATAACCTGACTGGGATTTAGAGTCATCCTGGTCAGATTAAAAACTGGCATCTGTATGCCCGCTTACTACGAGATCTTCATTTCCATATATCAAGAATACATCCTTAGTCCTTCTCAAGTACTTCAGGATATTCTTAACAGCCACCTAGTGACCCTTACAAGGATTCGATTGGTCCCTGCTCATAACACTTAAAGCATATGATATATCAGGTTTTGTACATAACATAGCATACATGATTGATCCTACTGCCGAAGCATACAGGATCATACTCATGAGAGTCCTCTCATCTTGCTTCTTAGGATATATAGATTTCGAGAGTTTTATCCCATGAGTTATAGGAAGAAACCCTCTCTTGGACTGCTCTATGCTAAACTTATTTAGCACTTTATCTATGTACGTTGACTATGAAAGACCTAGCAACTTCCTTGATCTATCTCTATAGATCTTCCCAATATGTAAGTTGCTTCTCCAAGGTCGTTCATGGAAAAATTCTGGGACAACAAAACTTTGACTGATTGCAAACTTGAGACATCATTGTCTATTAGTAATATGTCATCTACATATAACACAAGGAATATGATAGCACTCTCACTAACCTTCTTGTACACACAAGGTCCATTAGGATTTTTTGAGAAACCAAACTCTTTGATTGTCTCATCAAATCATATTCTAACTCTTAGCTGCTTATTTCAATCTATAAATAAATTTTTGAAGCTTGCATACCTTTCTGTCATCTCTGGATATGAAGCCCTCAGGTTGTATCATATATACATCCTCAACTAAGTTTCTATTTAGGAAAGTTATCTTCACATCCATCTGCCATATTTCATAATCTTAATAAGAAGTAATGGCTAGGAGCATTCTAATGGATTTAAGCATAGCTATGGGGCTAAATGTCTCGTCATAGTCAACTCTTTGTCTTTGACGATATCCTTTAGCGACTAACCTCACTTTATAGGTAATCACATTATCTTACATGTTGATTTTTTTCTTAAAAATCCACTTGCACCCTATAGGTTTTAACCCTTTAGGTGGGTCAACCAAAGTCCATACTTGGTTTTCGTACATAGAATTCATTTCAAAATTCATGACTTGAAGCCATTTTCAGATTTTGAACTCTTAAGAGCCTCTTCATAGGTTGTAGGTCCATCGTCTTCTATGAGTAATACGTCATTTTGTTCGCATACGAGAAATCTATATCTCTCTGGAACATTACATATCCTACTTGACCTACTAACATTTTGTGTGTTAGAAGATTCAACTGTTGTCTCATCTATATGAACAACAATTTCAGGTTCAGGTAATTGATTTGGGTCTGTTTGAGCATCACGAATTTCATCAAGTTCAATTTTACCCCCACTGTCTTCTCTTAAAAGAAACTCTTTCTCTAAAAAGATAGCATGCTTTGAGACAAACACCTTTTGCTCTAAAGCATTATAGAATTCATATCCAATTGTTTCTTTAGGATATCTTATAAACAAACATTTATCAAACTTCGCTTTAAGCTTGTCTGATTATATCTACTTCACATAAGCTGGAAAACCCCAAACTTTCATATGAGAAAGATAGGGCCTTTTGTTAGTCCATATCTTATATGGAGTAACTTCAATTGCCTTTGAAGGGACTCTGTTTGTCATAGAAATAGCAGTCTCGAGTACATAATCCTAAAAGGATTTTGGTAGATCTGCTAGGCCCATCATCGACTTTACCATGTCTAACAAGGTTCGATTTCTCCTTTCAGCCACATCATTATGTTGTGGTGTGTAAGGCAGACTCCACTGGGATACTATCCCATTATCTTTAAGATAAGATAGAAATTCCTCGTTTAAGTATTCAGCACCTCGATTTGACCGAAGTGTCTTAATATTTCTACCGAGTTGTTTCTCTATTTTATGTCTAAATTGTTTAAACATTTCAAACGCTTCAGACTTGTATCTCATTAGATACATATACCCATATCATGACTAATCATCGATAAAAGTAATTAAGTACACAAAACCACCTTTGGTATGAATGGACATCAGACCATATACATCAAAACTTATTAAGACTAATAACCCATTCATTCGTTCATCTTTTCATTTAAAAGGTAATTTAGTCATTTTGCCTAATAAGCAAGATTCACATGTGTCATATGATTCATAATCAAATGACCCTAAGCTACCATTCTTGTGCAGTTTAATCATGTGTTTCTCACTTATATGGCCAAGTCGACAATGCCATAAGTAAGATGATTTTAGGTTATCTCGTTTTTGTCTTTTATTATCATTGATAGTTAAGATTGGATTAGACATATCTAATATGTAAATTTCATTGCATAATGTAGCAGTACGATACAACATTTCATTCAACTTAATTGAATAACCATTGCTTGAAAAAGTTAAACGAAATCTCGCTTTATTAAGACATGAAACAGATGCAATGTTTTTAGTCACAATGGGTACATAATAGTAATTTTCCAAAATTAATTTTAGCCCACTAGGAAGATACAAAACATATGTTCCTATAGCTAATGCACCAACTTTTGCTCTATTTCCCACATGTAGGTCCATCTCTCCCTTCTTGAGTGGTTTACTATCCCTGAGACCCTGCATATCAACACATATATGTGAGTCACATCTGGTTTCTAATACCCAAATGTTATGATTAGAAATAGTATTAACCTCAATGATAAATATCTTACCTAAAGTAGATGGTGGGCCATCTAATGCTTTCTTCTGCTTCAGTGACTCTAGATAAGCTTTGTAGTTCCTCTTCCAATGTCCTTCCTTGTTGTAATGGAAGCATATCCCCTGCGGTGATATCTCCTTTACCTTCTTCTTGGCTACACCTCCCACTAGCCTCTTGGACTTCTTATTCTTTTGGTTCTTCTTTCGAGAACCAGAAGCAGAGTCCACTAGCATCACAACCTTACTGTCTTTCTTGACAGTTTTTTCAGTTGTTTTGAGCAGATTAATTAGCTCAGGTATCGTCATGGATATTTGGTTCATCCGATAGTTAAGCATAAACTATGAATAACTATCGGTCAAACCAGTTAGAATTAAGCCTATACTTAATTCATGATCCATAATGAAACCTAAATTGCCTAACCTCTCAATATATCCATTCATCTTCAGTGCATACTGCACTGGAGATGATCCCTCAGCCATCTTAGAATGGAAAAGCAGCCTCGAGGTCTCGAACCTTTCAGACTAAGCTTGCTCATCAAACAGTTCCCTCAGATGGTAGACTATGGTATGAGCATCCATAGCCTTATGCTGCTTTTGCAGTTCTGGTGACATAGAGGCCAACATTATACAGCTAGCCAACTCATTATCATCCAGTAGCTGATTGTAAGCTTTCTGATAGTTGCATCGGTAGCAGGGGGATCAGGAAGTGGTTCATCTAAGACATATCCTAGTTTTTCAAATTTGAGAACAATTCTCAAATTCAGTAGCCAATCCAAGAAACTGGGTCCCGTGAGTTTGTTGGAATCTAGTAGGGAGCGTGGGTTCACACTAGAAGACATCATATGATTCGATAACCTAGAAGAACGAGAGAAAGTGTTAGAATATACACTTAATGCATATCTATAAGGACTTTAATAACATGAATCATGGGTCCTATTATTCTTATTCAAATCCATAGCCCTCACTATGAATTTGAGAAAACTTATAGTTTTCTTAATAGGTCGATATTTGATATCACTAAGAATGACCTTGGGTTTACCCAACAAGCCGCCTTAGGTCAATTGGTAGGTATCATTCATACCAATTGCATTCATTTACATAACTATCAACTTATGCCATCAACTGTTGATTTAGCACACTCATTGGGTTATCAACTTTTGATTTATATACATCCCTTGTATATAACCCAACTTTGCCTCTATCCATGTTGACCTTGCTTTTGTCCAACAAATCAATGCTTCCAGTTAGGAATCCAGAAATATAATTTCCATGGTTTTAACATATTCGTGTAGAGCGAGTTGGGTTTGCCCAACAACCTAACTCTAAAAGAACTCTGGTTCTTGCCATATCAATGGAAGACGTAAGTCCTAATATTTTGGTTGAGGGGTTTGTCCTTTGGTCTCATCAATACTTAGATGATCTTGATCATGTATATCACATATACATTTAGATTATTGATAACTCAATTAAATTGAGCCTATGTCTATAACTACCCTAAAAATGCATCTAATGCATGTATCATACAAAGGAGGTTTAAATTTAGGTTGTGACTTGACTATGCATCTAAAGTTCGTGACTCGATTCAACTCTTGAACCTAATAGGGGTACTAGTGTTAGTGTTGGCTAATCCAAATTATGAATGTGATTCAATTAGGAACCCTAAATTTCAATTATTTTGATGTTCAGATTAAACACTTTAATCCTAGTTTATATGCCTTTATCTAGTCACACCATAAATGCTATGCTCTACTTGGATTAATTCTAAATTAATCCCTAGGGTTTCCAAAATTTCTGTACACCAATTAGTCCTCTATAATATCCCTAGGTCATCTCAAATTTATCTAAACAATTTCGGCACTATCCAAAATTATCTTGACGGCCAAAATCGTCAAGATAAATAAGTTAACCTACTAGACACTAAAGAGACCGATTCAATGTTCGGAAAACTTTTGGAACCCTAATTTTAAGCACATACATTAAGCATGTTATTTTCATCAAAATAATACATTTCTTATCACATAAAAACCTTATTTAGGTTTCATAACCGAAATACATATATTATAAGTCATTAAGTCAACTCCAACTTTCAAAAGGTTAACCAATGTTGACTTTGACTTTATTTATTAATTGAATAAAATTCAATTAATTCTAGGAAAATTCCAGAGTCTTATACACATTCTAAATGTGTCTAATAATAAATTCTAGAAACTACTTCCGAGGATTTATTTATTAAAAATTGGAATAAGCCAACACATCATGTGTATGATACTTGTCACATTACTTCTAACACTAGACAAACATTACATCATGCATACATAAGATAACAAGTGTCATGCATCTCATACAGGTGGCAACATCTCATCTTGCATGTTCATACATAAATTTAAAAATTTTTTTTAAAAAAAGATTAATATGAATTTTTCAATCATACATGTTCATCACATTTCTAGAATTTCCAGAACTTCATACATGCATCAAGCTGAAACTAAATTCGTAATAAAATACAAATGACAATCAATTGCATTTCTCTTTTACAAAAATATAATATAACATCTTATAAAAATTTCAGTGAAAGAAAAATAGAAAAACAATTTTTAAAGAATTAATAAGAATTTTTCAAAGTCAACATATGCAATTAGTTTTCAAGAAAATCCCAGGAATCAACATATGAACAGTCTGGATATAAATTTGAAATAAAATAGCAAATAAAATTCAATTGCAATATCCTTTTACAGAAACATAATATAACATCTTACATGAATTTTTCCAAAACAACATGCAAGTCAGTCACATCCCAGCAAACACTTTGCACATGTTTAATACATCATCTATTACATGCACAAAAAAGCTCTGATACCACTGTTGGGTTAGCCATGCATCATATGCATGCGGATGCAACGGAAGTGTCGAAATCAATATTCCGACACCATGATAACTCAAAAACCACAGAATCTCACGTGCATGCAAGGATATGTAAAGAACATGAACCAACAAAACTTTTTACCTTGTGTATCTCCTCCTTTCTTGTTTCTTCTCCTTGTTTGGGTTACTGCAAACACCAAACCCTTCCTTGATCACCCAAGAACATGCAAAGAAGGAAGATGAAACAATGTGTAAGGGTTTTAGAAAACCAAACTTGATGAATTCAAGTAGATGTTCAAATGGTTTATAGATCAAGGTTATCTTGCATGCATGTTGATTTATACAACAATTGCGTAAATTGCATGAAGATAACTCAAGAACTCTTCTCACTCTCTCTAGAACACTTCTAGAACCCTTTCTCTATCACTTGAGTGTGTAAGTAGTGAAAGAAGCTCGTGTATATAAGTAAAGAACTCACTTATATATCATTTCGTGGCCTCTGTCATGATCGTGGCCTTTCACGATCGTGGCCTACTTAAAATGGCCATACACACTATGTTTTTCATCCTATCTTCTGTACGTGAAACCCTTAGGTTCCTAGTTATTTTAGGCACTTGAATTAACTCTTAACTTAATCAAATCATGAAGGGTTTCATGATGTGAATTTGCTAGAATATAAGTGGATTAACACACGAACTCTTCAATAGTTAATTATCCAACTTATGAACCTTTCCATAGACAATTATCGTGCAATTTGTCCTTTCACATACTATACCCCACTTAGTTCAGAGTATGGTCTATGTGTCAACTTCCACTAGACTGGCTATGTCACATCTAGTCCAAGTGATGTTAGTTCTTGTCCTGGGATCTCATTACTCTTATTTGTTATTGAAGACTCTCTTTATGACACATAACTACTCTGGTTAGAGACTCCCGAGTAATGACCTCAACAGGACGTCGTAGGTATCATCTCCTTCTATCAGGAGTTACGAATTGATAGGATTGAATTTTCTTATATTCTCTTATATATTTACATATAATTTCAATCCTATTTTATAGATAAAATGGTCAAATTGTGTTCAATTTGTGTTGACTGTTAGGTTGGATTTATTGATTTTTTTTTAGACTAAAAAGACAAAAATTTTTATAACAAATTGAAAAAAAAAAAATAATAATAATTTGCTGCGTAAAACGCAGCAGCGCATGCGTTTAACGCATGCGCTAACGCTGCGCAACGCAGCGGTAGCTGCGTTTAACCAACGCAGCATACGCAGCGTTTTTCATTAAGAAAAACGCTGGTATAAGAGGGCTGCGCAGGTTTTCGGGAGAGGGAGGGGGACTTGTTTTTGGTTTTGGCTTTTGCAGGGTTTTGGAGGCGGCAGGAACAGAAAACAGAGAGAACTTAACTTGTTTTTTTTTGGCTTTTTGCAGAACGAGGAGAGCGGCGGCAGCAGAGAGGAAGACACAAATACAAAGAAGCAGACTCAGGGGAGCAAGGCAGACGTGGAAGCTAAGCAGAAGAAGAAAAATATGAAAGAGGTGGTAAATACATATAGAAAAAAATTAAATATGGAAGGCTAGGTTCCCGACACCGGTTCAACGGAGATATCA
>JAOTAY010000002.1:31095226-31107923 GCA_025629805.1 Erythroxylum baracoense | reverse complement strand
TGTTTTGAAATTACTTATGACCTGTTCTAGTCAAGGATAGTTCAGTTAGTAGGCATTGGATGTAGCACGAACTATGTGGAGGTAGTTGAGTGATTAATATAAGATTCACAGCCTTAAAGTAATTAGAAAGAATGTTTTGTTGTTCTCAATTAGTATAGATTTGTGAAATCCTTGACCAAGATGTAATGACGTTTTATAAATAGTTTATAAATGTTATTAATTGAAATTAATAGCATACGATCGAGAACTAATATGATTAGGCTCAAACTAGAGTAAAATTTTATACTCTATGTTTAATCAGAAGATTCTATGTCAATCTTGATCTATGAATATAAATAGTTTAATTAGCTAATTAAAGATAAATTAAATGAGTGTAATTTATCTAATTTTAAATATTATTTAGGGTTATAATTTATATCTGTTGCTAATATGTTTAAGAACCTAATAGATCATACACAAAGAACAAGTTCAAGAGAGAAAAGATATTTTATTCAACTTGGACTTGATTGTAAAGCTTGAGAAACTTTATAATAAAATGAAATAAAATAAATTATTAATAAATATAGTTAAATTTAAAATATCCTCAAAGTATATAAATTTCAAATAAAATTTGATTCAATAATTCAAATATAATTAAATAAAATTTATTTTCAAATAAAATTTGATTAAATAATTCAAATATTAATTTTAAATAAAATTGAATTTTTAAATTATTTATTTTAATAAAGGATAATTTTATTAATAATTTATTAATAAATATTATATAAGAGATTAAAATAAGTTTAATTAATTAAAAATAATTTATTTTAAGTTTTATCTAATATATAATTATCATCAGTAATAAAAATATAACTATATTAATATTAACAAACAAACATAATTTTGTTTTTATCTAAAAGAAAAACAGAAATTAAAAACTAAAAATTAAAAAAAAATGAAAGTGAAACCAAACAACTACTAGCGGCAAATAAGTAACCATCAACAGTGCTAGCTTGAGTGCAAAAGATAAAAGATATCAGGGAGCCAATTAAATAGTTACGAATTGTTCGCCCCCTTAATTTTATGGAACCAAGTAAGAAGCTGACAAATTACTACAATTAGTTGAAGAACGGTCTTTAAAATTATTTAAAGAAATTGTCCTTTTATCATGGAAGGATCTAGGATTTAGCATTGAAAAAGTGAGAGTTGTCCATCTTGCATAAGCTAGGTATTAACCTATGGTTGGTTTACTACTAAAAAAAAAGCTATTGCTTGTTCGTCTGGAGAGTCATCATCAAGACATTAAATTGCGTATTTAATGCCTTGACGATATTAAAATGCGTATTTAGAAGGTTACATGAATGGGAGAAATGAACTTTAGAAGGATTTTAAGAGCAACAAAAATAAAATATCACCTGTTGATGACCTTGTAATTTGTTCGAGTTAGTTGATTATTATAATCCAGCAAAATAAGCAACAAAAACCCAAGTCATGATCAAGGTTCGGGTGATTAAACTAATCCTTATATGCTAAAAACAAATTAATAGCAAGATGCAGGATTATACAAAATGGGATGGATGGAGGGAAGGAAGATTGTTGGTAAGTTTTCCTGAAAAAAAAAAACCTGCAAACTAGGAAGATATGTTTGGTCATTTAAAGTAGAGGAAAAGAGAGAAAGTTGCGGCTCAAATGCTCTTATACGGTCAATTGTAAAGCAAGAACATGGTGACTCTACAATCATAGCAGCGATCGGTGAGGTTCGGGATCATCAATTAACTGATTATAAACTATTGTTCTGGCCAATATCAACTCTATTTTATTAAATCTTATCAATATATTTACGTAAAGTTTATATAAATACGTGTATTAAATTAAGTAGGACAGGGTTAAAATGCTCCAACCCAATTTTTAGACCACGTCTTAAGTCTGAACCAATCATTTACATTGACTGAAGTGAAGGCCCCATTCGGACCAATCTAAAGTCAAATTGCCTCTTCGATTCAATATTATATTAAAAATATTGTTAGTTTGATTTAGCACCTAAGAAAAATATCCTACCACAATCGTGTTTGATGCTCATGCACATACCTTAATCATCATTTTATGTTGATATTGTTTAACCCAATAGATCTATCTAATTAAAGATTCTATCAGAATTTTTATACAGCAATCAATTAATGACCACAAAAAAAAAGAAAAAGAAAAACAAGGCAACGATCGTCTTCATGCCATTACTACTTAAGCAATGGTCATCGGCATGTCACTATACTTGTAACAAGAATGCAAGACGCATCCAACCAACCAACCAACTAAACATATCCAGCATCCCGCCTAACCAGAATATGAGGAGGGTAAAATGTACGCAGTCATGTCCGCATTTTTTATGGAAATACAAAGACTTTCTTTATAGACCCCCGGCTAAGGTAAGAGTAAAAACAAATAACAACAAACAAACCAACACACAAAAACACAGACAAACAACAAAAACAAACCCAAGAACAAACCCATACAAACAAAAAACAAACATATAAGATCAATGCAAGTACATCACTGAATAAGTATAACAATATATGTATATACATGAGGACTATAACCTATAGAAGAATGCAAGACGCATCCATTAATATATAAACATTTCTTTATTTGATGACTCTGTCATGAACTCAATACACATATTCAGTAAGACGTGATTTTCACCAAAAGTACAAATTATGAGAATCAATTCGCTTTCCCTTCAGTATAAAATCATAATTCCACATTTTACCCACAAGTTAGCAAATATAACACCTAAGAAAGATTCCAAAGAGAGTGCAAGAACAACAATTAATCCTTCTGATGGGAGAGCTACGAAGAGTAAATATGAGAATCTAGCGAGGTGAATCCAGACTCTTGGCAATTTCATTTCATCTTCTTCACCTGACCCAAAGCCATCTTGTTACATCAGTTACTAAGGACGAGTAGCATTAATTCCCAGACTTAGGTTGAAGCACATTTGAAGTAGCGAAAGCTCTTTGCTTTCACATTGATGGTTAACGGCAATTCTTATGAGAACCGTGATGGATGACCTGCAAGTCATCCCCGTCTAGATGAAGAAAATATATTGAGCTGGAATAATTAAGACATGTTCAACAGGTGAGTTGGTTTAGTGCATCTGCATTCTTCTGCATACTGCAGTTATCAGGTGACTTGGTTGACACCAAAGGGGAAGAGGATAGCTCAAAGCCTGCTTTACTTCCTACACTGTAGCCCCCTATGCATATTGTGTCTCCCCTCCCATGCCAGGTGCCATCTTGGACATTGTTCATCTCCAATGTTCTTGACTCCTATATGTTAGTTGAATATCCTTAGTTAGTTCTAAGAATTCAGTTTTCTATGATCGGATTCGGATGTTTTGGATGGAAGGAAAACAACCTGGCTTAATGTACAGCAGGGGCAGACAAGATGGTAGATACAATCGTCCAAGAAGCTATCACTACCCTGAAATGGTCGCAAATTCAGGAAATAGACAGATAAAATGCAAACAAGATGATAATAAGAGGGTTGCTCTACATGACACGGAGTTTCCAGCACAACATACATAAAATAAGAAAATATAGATTACTTTTCTAAAAACTAAAATTATCCGCACACTAAAAGCAATATGGCTTTAAAATTTAAAAAACACCACCTCTTATCAATCCTTTTGCACACTAGATGAAATTCATGGGGTAAGTGTTTCAGACTCAAGAAATTTGTGTAAATTCTTAGGATCTTTTCAAACATTACACAAGGTAACAAAACAGAAAGAACAGATTATAGATCCCTTTGGTTTAATATGAATGAATGAAATCATCGGATAGATACATTTTGAGATAAAGATACACTCTTGATTTGATTTGTTTAATTTCTAAAAATATTTCCTATAAAATTGATATTTTCAAAAGATCTTTTTTATATTGTATTAAATTAACACACTTACTTTATTAGTTATTCTGTCAATTAGTTTTTATAGCATTAAAATGTCTTAAGTTATTAAATTAAAAAAATAATAAAAGGTATGAATGTTAAACTATTAAGGGCTAACGAGTATTCGTCCTTTACCTGCATAGTTATTACATTCTATACCAACACTGGAATGCTAAGCATCTAACTAAGGATCATCAAGGAATTAATCACAGAGAGAGAGAGAGAGAGAGAGATGCTTACTATGATGTTAAACTTCTTCCTCATAAGCGAGCGGAAGAAACCCAAATACAGTCCTATTGAAATTGTAAAGCAGAGTGACAAATACAGAAAGCAGTGCCTCTTGGTAACAACGAAGGTAACGAAGCTGAGAAGGGCAACAAGAGCAATGACGTAGTATGCAATTCCCTGCAAAATGGTACCAGAAATTTATAAGAGAACCATTTCTTTTTACTATATCATAAGCATTTCAGACACAACTTACATGAAGAAAACAAGGACCAAAACCCGCTCGTCTCATGTTCTTCCCGAATCTGAAGCACGGACAGCTGCACCATAAATGTATGTTCACTCGAAAATTTTCAAAATTTTCTCTCGAAAACTATTATGAGCAACAACAAAACCAAAGAAAGGTACATCAAAAAGAAAAGGTATACAAGGAAGATATAACCCAGAATAAATTTCCTCCTATTATTATCATAAAAAATATACAATTAAAAAAGATGAAAACTTTTGAGGTAATAAAACAAGCGAAATGTAAAGCAGAGATGCGGAGGATACCAAAAGGATTCAATAGCGATGCGGCGGTTCTCGCAGCAATCGAGCAGCTCACCTTCCCACATCCTAAAAGCACCACCACCACCTCCAAAATGGCAATTATAATCATCCTCATCATGGTCATGGGTCTGAAGCTTGGTCCATTTACCTTGGGTCTGCAACGCCACTGTCGAACACAACAGGTCGAAATCTAACACTGCCATCAACCTACCTTCATCCTCTTCTTCTTCTTCTTCTTTAGCCCCATTCCTTCTAGTACCATCTATCATCACTCCTTTCTCCAAATCTCCCATCTCACAACCAGCAAGAGTAAACCCAGCTACCATCAATATCTGACCAAACCCAGCCTCATCATCTTGCCTTTGTTATTTCGTTTCCTTCTTCAATGCCCCCCGCAATTATTTTACAAGTTTATAGTTGGCGGGTAATCAATACAATCAGTGGTGGGACCCAGTGAGGATGTCTCTTCTCTTTTTTGTGTCGCGTTATCTTTCATTAGACGGTACAGCTGTTGCCACGTCGGATTGATTATTTTGGTATTTTGCTTTTAAATTTATCCGAAAGCAGCACTAATAGTAGTTGGATTGTCTCACCTTCCAAATCAACGGTCTTCTCTGTACAGCGGAACTAATATTAGGTAATGTTAACATATCTGTTCTCTTTTTAACACATTCTTCGTAACATTCCTCCTATGATTTAGAATAAAAAGCATCCCCAGATTTCATGCCTGTGAATCTAAGGTGGATTACTATTTTTGAAAGTATTAATTAATCATAAGGATAAGAACAATTTGTGGGATTAGAGTCAAAAAGTGATTCCCTTAAAATCATTCTGATATTTAATATTCGATTACGCTTTCCTCAGCCAGCCGTCCATTTTCCCCTATGAATGGACTCTGGTCGTGGTTCATCGTGTTTTGTTTAGATAAGCTTTGTTTACCAATAACGCCCAGATAGGACACAGCTCTCAACTGCCCCACCTGCATAAAGCTAAACTTTAGCCAAGTTGACAAAAGAAATACATTTCTTTTGCCTGTCGAGCAGCTATAATTATAAGGGATAAACTAAATGGACTAAGTTAAAGCAAGTCCAAGTTTCCTATAAAAATATTGACAACGTGGCATATACAATAGAAGGATTAGCCCATCTTAAGATGTAACTTTGCAAGTCCAATTACGAGCACAACCTGTCCTTTTCGACCACTTCAAATTTGGTTTGGCATTGTCTTGTGGATGTATATCAAATCGATTGATAATAAAATTTATCATATAATTAATTAATTTTTTTATTTTACGTATATTTAATTAATATACAAAATAAAGTTTATTAAGTAAATATATTTTACGAATAAAATTATGATATTTGTATTATATTTACGTATTATCTTTAAATTATTTATAGTTATTGCTCTATTAAGATTAGACATTAATAGAGGAAAAAGATTAGCACACATTGTGCTTCTTCTTTATAAAAGAACTAGTTAATTTTATAATTTAAAGTATAGGGATACTTAAATAAATATGTAGTTGCTTAGTATAGAATAAATTCATTGAATTGACTCAATATGAGGATCCTGAATGAAACATTACTTATGTATCTTTAAATTCCTCAATATAATAATTGTATAATTGATCATTAGACTTAAGATTATCAAGGTATCTAATATATAAATTTCTATGTTTTGATCTTAATTATTATTTATTATATTTAAAGTAACTCAATCTATAGTACTTGGACATAATACAAATTATGTAGATAAAGTTGAGTAAGTCAATAAATGATTCTTTAACTTAAAATAATTAAGGAGAATATTTCACTATTCTTTATTACAAGTTATTAAAGGAATCTTTGGCGAAATTTTAAAAAGTTTTCAAATATCAATTATAAATTGATTACTAATTAATAAGAATGAACATAACTAGATTTATATAGAATAGGCATTAAATTTTATATTTTATGTCTAGTTAGAACATTGAATGACAAAATGATTAAATTATATATTGTAATAATGCATAGATAGATTAAGTTAAATAACTTTGACATTCATAATATTTGGATGATCATAACATGTTGTTAGACATCATTCTTGATTTAAAAATATAAAATATTCAATTATAAATTCAAAATAAATTTAAAAATCTTTATTTGTTTAATTATAATTATCAATTAAAGTTAAATTTTATAATCATTACTAAACATATTAGAAACATAATAAGTCACAGGTAAAGAGCAACTTAAAAGAAGAAAGTTAATTTAAATTAAATTAGACTTAATTATAAAGTTTAAGAAATTTCAAGAATAAGATATGAGATATTTGATTTTATTAATATTAAATTGATATTATAATTATAATTAGACTTTGATTATAATTAAAAGCATATTTTAGACTAAAAAGAAAATTTAGAGTATGTGGGAAAAACAACCATTGTACAGTTGAATGTTTCTTGTTAGGAGTCAGTGGTACAGAATAGGTAAATTACTTGGGCCAACGACAAAGAGATAATAATCCTTACTCTTAACACTTATAATTCAGGGTGGAAAAACTACCTAAATTTCTCTTAGAGTACTAACAATACAAGTGGCCAAGCAAAACCGTAAGGACCTCCTAGATTTCAACAAGACCGACTTGGATCTATAGAGAGCAAAATGGACAAGCTAATGGATGTCTTGTCCAAACTAACAAGTCAAGAAGAGAACCAAATGAGGATGTTTTCAACCTAGGAGGAAAGTCAAAAGAGGATGGAGGCAAAGTTTGATCAAATTATGAAAACCATGCCTCATCCATCCACAACTTGGAGGTTCAGGTAGGCCAACTTGCTAATGCTTTGTCTTCTAGAAATGCAGGTAGCCTACCAAGAAATACTAAGGCTAACCCAAGGGAACAACTCAAGGCTATTACACTTCGAGGCAAGTAGGTGGAGGAACTAAGTGTGCCAAAGGATAGCCAAGAAAAAGGGAAATGTAAAGAGATAGATAAAGAGAAAGAAGAAGAGAGGCCTTATGTACCACCACTGCCCTACAAGCCTAAACTTCTGTATCCACAAAGAGTGAGACAACATCAGGTGGACAATCAGTTCTCCAAGTTTTTAGAGAAATTGAAGAAGCTACAGATTAACTTGCCAATAGTAGAAGCCTTGGAGAGTATGCCCAAGTATGCGAAGTTTCTTAAGGACAAACTTACACACAAATGCACTTGGGAAAACAATCAGACGGTCACTTTGAGGGAAAATAATAGTTCGATCATATCAAGCCAAATGCCTTCAAAATTACAAGATCTAGGGAGTTTTATTATTCTATATGATGTTGGTGACTTTGAATTTTCCAAATGCTTATGTGATTTAGGTGCAAGTATTAACTTGATGCCTTTATTAGTTTTTAGGAAATTAGGTAGGACATGTACTGGAATGACCTACGGGCGTCCCGGTGCGTACCCTACGGTAAAGGGGTGCTACATTAGGACTGGAAGAGGTCAAGCCAACATCCATGCTAATTCAACATGCAGATCAATCCATCAAAAGGCCATTTAGAGTTGTAGAAGATGTGCTGGTAAAAGTGGACAAATTTATTATTCCTGTTAATTTTGTTGTGTTAGATTTTGAAGCTGATAGAAATTGTCCATTAATTTTGGGTAGACCCTTTATGAATACTGGTAGGGCATTAGTTGATGTGCATGAAGGAAAACTTATGTTAAGAATTAGTGATGATCAGGTTGAATTTAATATGTTAAAATCTTTGAAGAAGCCGATGGATGGTACTGCATGTATGAATAGTGATGTTGTGGATAAGTGTGTGAAGGAGGTTGAAGAGGAAGTTGATGAAGTTATTGAAGTGCACAAGGATGAGAGTGTGAAAGAAGAGAAACTATGTGAGAAAGTTGATCTAGAGAAACTAGAGAGAACAGATACACCCACACCACCTTTTATTGTTATGCCCCCCACTTTAGAGCTTAAACCCTTACCTTCCCACTTGAGATACACCTTTTTAGGTAAGAACTATACCCTACCCATCATTATCTCCAACCAATTAGATTATGAGGAAAAAGAGAAAGTGGTGGAGACCATTAAAAAGAGGATGAGAGCCATAGGGAGCCATAGGGTGGCAAATTTATGACATTAGGGGGATTAGCCCCAATGTAGTGATGCATAGGATTAACCTAGAAGAAGGATGTAAAAGTGTGAGGGAAAGACAGAGAAGTTTAAATCCAAACGTGTAGGAGGTTGTGAAGAAGGAGGTAGTGAAGCTTTTAGATGCGGGAATTATTTATCCCATTTCAGATAGTGAGTGGGTGAGTCCAGTGCAGTGTGTGCCTAAGAAGGGTGGCATGACAGTAATAAAGAATGAACATGGTGAAAATATTTCTACTAGGACCTTCACAAGATGGAGAGTGTGTATTGATTACCGGAAGCTCAATTTGGCTACCAAGAAAGACCATTTCTCTTTACCTTTTATGAACCAAATGATTGAGAGGGTGGCAGGTCATTCTTTTTATTGTTTCTTGATGGAATTGTTAGGGCTATGTAAATATAGTACCTTGGAAAGCAAGTAAAGGAGTTTACTTTAAGGGAATGATGAGTTTCAAATCATGATAGTAGTTGATTGTCGGTAATGACACTATTAAATGAATATGGGATCACATATGTTTTTAAAGAATAAAGTAGGTCACTACTTTAATCTTAAAAATACACCTTAGCATTCGTTTATTATGGACTACAATCTTGATGAGTGGTAAACTCCTGTGTGTTTCGTTATAATTCTTGATATGATCAGAATGGATTTTTATTGAGTATCAATCTAATGTCTGCATGTTGGAATTATTAATTGAAACATGCATGAGGGAACATTTACTCAAATAAAGAGTTTATAGTGATATTGTCACTTTTAGATGTTTTACGGAGATTGGTAATTAAACTGGCGCTAGTAGTTTGATGGACTAGCTACCTATCAAGTCTTAACACCAAGATTAAATCTTGGGTGTTAATTACCATGTAGAGTAAAACGGGAGATCTAGAAGGAAAAACCAACATAAGGGCAAAACGGTAATTTTACCCTTTATTGTGTGGATGGCTATAATATCGTTCATAATAAAGTTTGCGATTGGAAATCAAATTAATATTTTTTAAACACAGTTTCTCATAATTTTAACTAATTCAATAGTTAAGTCAATTGTCTTTAGTGGAATGACATTTGGTTAATAAGTCAGAATTGATTCTAATGAGATTAAATTAATTCTGACTTATTGGAGCTTGAATTATTTAAGTCCAATTAGATTCCCAACTTGGCTTCTGGGAAGGTTATCAAGGAAAGTAAGAAAAATAAATGGAAATTATTGGAAAGAAAATGAGACAGTTTGGAGAGAAATGGAAGAATTGGATTCAGGCCAATAAGACAATAATAATTTAATTAAGAGTGAATTAAATTAGGTCTTAATCCTATAATTAATTGTTAATTATAAGCCCAAAGGAACATTTAATATTAGGCTAGATTTTGGTTTAATTAATAAGATTAATTAAATTGAAATAATATTAAAGAATAAAGTAATGCTCCATCCGGTCATGCTCTTCATCAATCATTAAAATGAGTTTAACGGTGTTTTTTTTAAAGAAGAAAACGTGACATTCATAAACACATTTTAATGAATGATAACGTCCAAGTGTTGGCTTTGGAAGGTCTCACTGCAATTAGCTTTAATCAAATGCATGGTGCGTTGGTCTCTCTACTCATCTTTGCGAACCGATTATACTACTCTCATTAAAAGGTTTAATGGTTATTTTTAAGTGAAAGTGAGCTGTCCATTAACATGTTTGGTAGCTATCTTCACTTTCTTCCAAACGTCCAAGTGTTTGACTTTGGAAAGAGACAATTCATTTAGCTTTAATGCTAAATGAACATATATGGCCATGCAAAATGAATGTATATGGCTTTTAGGCTCTCCATTCTCTCCATACAATTGTCCTAGGGTTGGACTTGAATAAAGACAGTTAATTTTGGCTTTTTGCAAAGAGTATGGTGTGTGAATTTTGGCTTTCCAAGTTCTCCAAAACATTCGGCCATATTGCAAAAGTAAAGCCCTCCGTTTTGTTCTCTAAACTAGCCGAATATAGCAAATAGTTTTCTATCCAATTTTCCTCCTCCTTTCCCACAAAAAGATTTTGATAACTAAGTTGTCCAAGAAGAACAAGTGGTAGATCGGATTGGTTGAGGACACAGTAGCAAGGAGTCAAAGCTGCAGTAAGGAGTCAATAAAAATTTCGACCTTGTTCTTATTTTATTTATTTATTTTCCTTATACCCTATCATGTATGGATTAAAGCATGTTGATTTGGTGTTTACGCTTCCGCTATATTGTGATTTCGAGAAATGTTTTTGAAATCTGCCGTTTAGCTAAACCAAGAATGTTTTTATTTTTGATCCAACAATTGGTATCAGAGCCTGTTTTATTATGCATGATTCAGTTCCTATATGTGGCATGGGTTGGCAATTATATTAAATTATCAATGCTGTAATTTTTTATGTGAAAAAAAATATATTGTGTACATTTTAGTTTGCTCTATTGGTTATCCATAGAAAATCGATTTACCTATAAGTTTTCTTCGATTGGTTTGTAACAATTAAGAGCATTGAATGTTGAATTGAAATTAGGGTAAGATGAAGCATTGATAGCCATACTAAAGTTGAGACCGATGTTGCATGATAAAATTAGAAGAACTCAGAGTAAAGATCATGAAATGGTGAAACTGATTGAGAAGATTAAGATAAATACATATTCTGAATTTAAATTGAGAGATGAAACATTGTGGTTAAAATAGAGGTTGTGTGTGCCTGATGTGGATGAATTGAGAAAGGAAATTCTAGAAGAAGCGCATGTAGCAGCTTATGCTATGCATCCTAGTACTATCAAGATGTATAACACGTTGAAGCAACATTTTTGGTGGCCAGGGATGAAAAGGCAAGTGGCTGAATATGCGGCTAAGTATTTGAGTTGCCAACAGATCAAAGCAAAGCATCAAGTTCCAGTTAGTAAGCTACAATCATTACCTATTACAGAGTGGAAATGGGAGATAATCACGATGGATTTTATTATGGGCTTACCCAGGACTCCGAGGCAGCATGATGCCATTTGGGCTGTTGATAGATTGACCAAGTCAGCTCATTTCTTGCCACTAAGAGATAATAACTCATTAGATCAATTAGCTCAAAGATATATGAATGAAGTAGTGAGATTACGTGAGGTTCCAGTATCTATTGTGTCAAACAGGGATCTTAGATTTACCTTGAGATTTTGGGGTAGCTTACAGACAGCTTTAGGTACAAGGTTGAACTTCAGTACTGTATTTCATCCTCAAACAGATGGGCAGAGTGAGAAGACAATCAAGACTGTTGAGGAAATACTTTGAAAATGTGTATTAGAGTTTCAAAGAGCTTGGGATCAGTACATAGCTTTGATTGAATTTGCTTACAACAACTACTACCACAGTAGTATTGGAATGGCACCTTATGAGGCATTATATGGTAGAAAATGTCGATCGCCTCTATATTGGGATGAGGAAGGTTTGAGAATGATAGAAGGCCCATAATTGATACAAGATATTGTGGATAAGGTAAAATTTATCCAAAGTCTAATAAAAGCAGAACAAGATAGACAGAAGAGTTATGTTGATCAGCACAGAAAGGATATGGAAAATAGTATGGGAGATCAAGTATTTTTGAGAGTATTGCCTTGGCAAGGAGTGTTGAGATTTAGCAAGAAGGGTAAGTTGAGCCCTAGATACATTGGTACTTATGAGATTATAAGGAGGGTAGGACCATTGGCTTACAGATTAGGCTTACCGAGTGAAATGTCCCAGATATACAATTTTCTTCATGTGAGCATGCTTAGGAGGTATAGATCTGATCTAATGTAACATCCCCTCACCAATATGAAGGTTATTTTAGTCATTTGCAATGTTTAGGAGTGTTTATAGTGTAGTGACATATTCATGCATTCACATGCACATGAATAGT
>JAOTAY010000002.1:31055988-31072618 GCA_025629805.1 Erythroxylum baracoense | reverse complement strand
TTTAATATAAGGGGTATAATAGTCATTTATTTTACATTACATTCCATTCCATCTATCATCCAAACAACATTTCATTACATTACATTATGAACCCTTCCATTCTTCCCAAACAACGTATCACTATATTACATTCCATTCCATTATAAACCATTCCATTCTGTTCCATTCCGTTCCCTTCCGTTCCATTAATTAACATCCAACCAAACAGGCCATAAGATGGAAGATTTATGTCAACATATCATTAAGTTTGCATGCAACTCCTTTTAATTTTGTTAGATTTATTCATACAACGAATTTTTCAATCTCAAGTGCATGAAATCATACATGAACTAATATCCAAAAAATTATTAATTCAAGTTATAATCAAAACATAAAATAAATCCAATAAATAAAAAATCAAAATGCACTAAATAAAGAATTATATCACAAAGTCCATCCTAAGGTTCAACCCACCTATGTACTAAACAAATATTGTTCATAAAAATAGAAAAAATAGTCAAGGATTTAGGAGAAGAATTAAAAATAAGATTTTTCATTGTATTTCACATTTCTCTAATAAAATCCATTGAAACTTTAAATGGAAATATGCTTTCTATTTAGAACTCTGAGTCAATCTTTAAGCCTTTACTTCTTCATGGTTCAGTATTGTGGTTAAAACTTGAACTATTTAATTTCCCTTCTTATTCCCTTTTATATACTTTGAATTTAAGATTTTTGTATTGGACATGATCACCTACACAGTTATGTACAATGACTATGTCTCTAAATCTCACTTCAAAACTTAATAGCATATATAAACATGACTCCAATAACTTTTATGGTCTATGTTTACAAAGATTTACAAAATCCTTCACCCTGTCGTGTCTATGTTCCATAGGGGTGTGTATATTGATGTGTCCTTTAAAAATAGTTTCAATTCATCAATCTTCTACCTTATTTTGCCCAACTTCCTCTCTTTTCAAAGGCTATTAAGACCTAAAAACACCATAGGATGTATTAAGTACCAAAAATAGCTTTTAAAATTCAAATAAACATCTAAAATTAACTAAACACGGACTAAATAAACATGTAAAATTAACTAAACATGGGACTAAAAGTATAGTCTTTTAAGCACTTATCAACTATAAGAGATTATATTATTCAATATAGTATAACCCTTTTATAATATGTGTACTAAGGGTTGTCTAGAACAAATTAATTTGGTTGAAGCAACTATCCACCTAAACTCTTTCATCTTTTGGCTTCAATTTAAGGAGAGACTAAATGCTTTAGATTGGCTAACATGATTCCTGAACGTCACTTGTGTAATTAGGATAATGAATCTTTGGAGAATCTCTTTTTTAAGTGCAGTTACTTCTCATACTTATGGAATGGAATTCAAAAGCTCTATAACTTACTTTCTCCTCCTTCAATTGGCAATGTAGGATTGAATTGTTATGTTAAAAACATTCACTGTATGATGGAGATCTTTTAGTGTTCATTAAGTAATGTGTTATATAGCCTATAAAGAGAAATGAATCGGAGGTTATTTCAAAAATCAATTTGTGCAAAAGAATAAACTCTTTCTTAAGCTGATAAAATAAACTAGGTAATAACTTATGATCCATCTAATTCATCATATATGTATTGATTTTTTTACAGCCAAGTAGAATTCCCCCTAAGCCTAGGAATCATGCAATGTAGAGTACTATTGAGCAAGTTTTAATCTTATAAAACTCTCAATATTCCACAAGCACACAAGTCATAACTTTAATATATGAAGTGTCGATCCCACGAGGAATTAGTGAACTAATCGAATCCTAAATTGTCTAAGGCCTAAAAGTATAATTAAGATTAAAAATAAAAATAAGCATAAAATTAAGAAATTGAATATGGATATATTGAAAATTGAAATTCTAAATTAATGCAGAGAAATCAAAATTGAGTACAACCAATTAACAATTGAAAATTCACACAAGGAAGAATAACCAATTATAAGAAAAGGGGATTTATCCTATCGTTTAATGCTAACTTAATTACAACTGAGTTAATTGGTATTGGTCCTAGAATTTCAAAGGGTGGATTATTCTCTCTCTCGATCTAATCATTATACCCTAAATCATAAAGCCTAATTGGATTGAATTATTGAAATTGCAATCTCTCAATTAACAAATACAATCCACAATCCAATTAGATCTTAAGCACTCTAGCAGAAAATTCTCCCACAGGATCTCTCTTCGTATAAATTACTGATTTGATTGTTTGTGTGATCTATTAAGTTGTTAACTATCATTACCCAACCTAATCATGTTTCTATTGGTTCGCTTTCTCGATTTATTACCAAAGCATGCAAATATGACAACAATCACAATACCCAACATATTAACATCAAAAGCAATCAAATTAACATTAATTTAAGAAAAAAATCCCCAAAAGAGTTTAGAACATTCTTAAACACATATCCATCATCATCATATCCATCTTATACATCAAATGAAAGAAATAACAAGATGGAATGAGAAAGATGATTTGGAGTGGGCTGGAAGTAGTAGCAGTAGCAGCAACTCCTTCTTCTTCTCTCCTCTTTTCTCTTCTTTTCTATTCTTCCTTAGTTCTTTCCTCAAATGGAAAATGAAGGCTCTCCTAGATTAGGTCAATCTTTTGTCTTTTATAGTCCTAAGTCTTTTTAGGGTAAAGACAAGGTTTTACCCAAGTCCAAATGTTCAAAATAACCCTTGAAAAAATATGTTTGGAAGTAGTCCCCATACCTGTTATCGCGCCTGTCACGATCGTGATAGGTATGTCATGATCGTGACACTTGAAATTGAGCTTCTTTTATGATTGTGACATAGTGATAGATTTGTCATGATCATGACCTGGTCTTATTTGGCTTCTATCACGATCGTGACCTTGGCTGGGATATACTAATTAGATTGTGGATTGTATTTGTTAATTGAGAGATTGTAATAGAACTAAGGTTTCTGGGATGTACATAGTCAACATACATATGCCTGTAGGTGACCGTGTATATCTACAACTACAGGCCTGTGTATGTTGACTGTGTATCACGATCGTGACCTTAGCTTCTATCCACAATCCTCCTCTAAGCTTTCTCCACAATACTGTAGTTGGATTAACAAATACAATCCATAATCCAATTATAATAGAACTAAGGTTTCTGGGATATGCACAATCAACATACATAGGCCTGTAGGTGACTGTGTATCTCTAAAAACACCAGAATTCTTGATTTTACATGGGCACAAAAACTTGCACGTGCAACATACACAACCGTGTATATTAGCATACCTAGGCATGTAACTCCACATGACCAAAAAAAATATTCAAAAATCCACATGTTTATAGAGACTTACGCAGTTACTGTACATAATTGTAGGTTTTTACTTGCCTTAAATCTTTGTTTCATTCCATGATTTCATCCAAATTCTTCTCCTTTTGGTCCATGAAGGCAATTGTCACCTAAAAACACACATAAAGTGAATTAAGTACAAAACAAACTACAAAACTATAGAAATAACAATCAAAACATGTTAAGTATGGTATATAAATATATTCAAATAATCATTTTTCAAACATCTCCATAGTTAAGCTTTTGCTTGTCTTCAAGCAAATCATAATCTAAATTATCAATTTAACAAAAATACATCCCTTATTAAATTTAACCTGTCCATTGACACTCTAAATCATTATTCATATCAATAAAATTAACATAAAATTGTAGTCAATTTATTATAAAACTAAACTTCTTAAGTTAATATCAAGAATAATCATGTCAATAATCATTTTGAAATCAAAAGAATAAAATTTCCCACCCTTACCTAGAATTCACTCAATACACTCAAGTGTTTAGGGTGAAAGGTGTAAAAGCTCTCAAATCAATGCATATTAGGACTATTAATCATAAGCTTGCAATATTATCATACCTCCACCACTTATAAGTAAACTAGAAACAAAAGTCAAAAGGTCTTGATATAAGGTTTTAATTGAGTTTAGGTAAGGTATGATTAGGATAAAAAAAGGTTAATAAAATTGAAAGAAATTTACAAAAACAATAAGATTGCAAGAAAATTAATCATTCACAACACAAGTCCTTCATATCATAAGTCCATTGGCACTATAACTTAAACACTTTTTTTGTAGTATGTTCGCAACATATAGTTTTGTTTCTTTTGAGCATTCACCATGTAACAATTATTAAAGAACTATTGGACCTCTTCAAATTAACTAATTCAAAGTAATTAAGTAATTGTAAATACTTTTAAGTTCAAAACAATAACAAGGCTTCTAAGAAAAATAATGTGAAGGTTAATAATGTGGTTATAATCAATGAAAAAGTCTAAGGTTCAAAAGTGGTGACTAGTTTTAACTATGAATAAATAGTAACCGGAGATAAAGTAAGCAATAGCTGATGATGGAGATAGTAGTCTCCAACCACTAATCTCCCTACCCTCTGCTTTCTGGTTCCTTTTAGCTCTTGCTTCTTCTTGTAACCTACCTAAAAGCTTTATAGTTAGCTACAAGTGCTTTTTATCTCTTTAACTCCTTATATTTTAGCTTCTTAGTCTATTGCTCTTTCCTTTTTATGATTCAATCCTTAAACTTCATACTCATCTTGCTTCTTGATCTATTTCCCTTCGTTCTGCTTTCATTATCCAATAGCCAATGCTTTTAAGTAGCAGTCTAAATATGTCGCTCCTTTTGTCTGGATTGTTGCCACTCACACTCTCCACTCCAGTTAAGTCTTCAACATCTTAAAATCCTTCCTCCTTCTTTGGCTCTTTCGAACAAACTTAAACCTACTCTTCTAATTTATAGTAAATGTAACTTGGTGTAAGTGGTTGGAATCCTTAACTCCATTGTCAAATTATACTACTACACCTTAGTTCTTTAGTTGATAAACTTTTAGTGTCTCCTTTCAGCATCTATCCTTCAAACTGGAATCTTAAAGTGGAAATTGACATTGGTAAGCTTACTTCCTTTATAAAAGGGTGTCCTTTACTCCTATGTAAAACTAGGCTTACAGTAACTGGAAATAGTATGGTTTGATTGATGCCATTTTAAACAATAAAGATATGTTTTTCTTCAAATTTGATGTTAATAATTTAGTCACTGATATGATTAAGGTTGGACCTTGACACATTTTCAATAAGCCATTCCTCATTCAACTATGGAGATGTGGAGTTAGTTTTGATGAAATTAAAATGACCAATATTCTTTTTTGGATAAGAATTCATGAGATACCATTAGAGTATTGGCCTACAGAAGGTTTAATCCATCTTGCAAGCTTCTTAAGGAGACCTTTATCCTTAGATCCAACCAATACAGAAACAAAGAGAATTATTTTCACTAGAGTGTGCATAGCTTTTAAAGTGAATTAAGTACAAAACATACTACAGTACTATAGAAATAAAAATCAAAATATGTTAAATACAGGTATATAAATATATTCAAATAAACATTTGTCAAACATCTTCACACTTAAGATTTTACTTATCCTCAAGCAAATCATAAACTAAATTATCAATCTAACGAAATCCATCCCTTATTAATTCAACCTGTCCATTCACACTTTAAATCATCATATCATATCAACAAAATTAGCATAAAATTATAGTCAATTTATCATAAAACTAAACTTCATAAGTTAATATCAAGAATAATCACGTCGATAATCATTTTGAAATCAAAAGCATAAATTTTCTCACCCTTACCTATAATTCACTCAAGAAACTCAAGTGCTTAGGGTGAAAGGTGTAAAATCTCTCAAATCAATGCATAGTAGGACTTTTAATCATAACCTTGCAATATTAATATACCTCCACCACTTATAAGTAAACTAGAAATAAAAATCAAAAGGTCTTGACATAAGGTTTTAATTGAGCTTAGGTGAGGTATGATTACGATAAAAAAAGGTTAATAAAATTGAAAGAAATTTTCAAAAATAACAAGATTATAAAAAAAATTAATCCTTCACAACATAGGTCCTTTATACTATAAGTCCACCATAACTTAAACATTGTTTTTCACTATGCTCGCAACATATAGTTTTGTTTCTTTCAAGCATTCACTATGTAACAATTATTAAAGAAACATTAGACCTCTTCAAATTAACTACTTCCAAATAATCAAGTAATTGTAAATACTCTTAAGTTCAAAACAATAATAAGGCTTTTAAGAAAAATAAGGTGAACGTTAACAATGTGGTTATAATCATTGAAAAAGGCTAAGGCTCAAAAGTGGTGACTAGTTTCGACTATGAATAAATAGTAATTAAAGATGGAGTAAACAATAACTGAAGATGGAGATAGTAGTTGCAAATTACTAATGTCCCTACCCTCTATTTTTTGGTTCCTTTCAACTCTTGCTTCTTCTTGTAACCAACTTAGGAGCTTTGTAGTTAGCTATATGTGCTTTTTCTTCTCTTTGACTCCTTAATTTTTAGCTTCTTATTTTGTTGCTTTTTCCTTTCTATGATTTAATCCTTCAACTTCATACTCATCTGGCTTCTTGATTCATTTCCCTTCTTTATGCTTTCATTATCCAATAGTGAGTGCTTTTAACTAGCACTCCAAATATGCTCCTCCTTTTGTCTGAATTGTTGCCATTCACACCCTCCATTCTAGTCAATTCTTCAACATTAAGGAAACCTTAACATTGAATTCCTCCTTTTGTCTGAATTGGTGCAAGTGGTAGGAAACCTTAACTCCAATGTCAAATTATATTACTACACCTCATTTCTTTATTTGATAAACTTTTAGTCTTTCCTCCGGCATCTATCCTTCAAGCTAGAATTTGAAAGTGGAAATTGACATTGGTAAGCTTCTTCCTTGATAAAAGGGTGTCCTTTACTGCTATGTAAAATTGGGCTTAAAGTAACTGGAAATAGTATGGTTTGATTTATGTCATTTTGAACAATGAAGACATCTTTTTCTTTAAATTTGATGCTAAAAATTTAGTCACTGATATAATTAAGGCTAGACCTTAACATATTTCAATAAGCCATTCCTCATTCAACTATGGAGATGTGGAGTTAGTTTTGATGAAATCAAAATAACCAATATTCCTTTGTGGATAGGCATTCATGAGATACTATTAGAGTATTGGACTATAAAAGGTTTAAGCCATCTTGCAAGCTTCTTAGGAAGACCTTTGTCCTTAGATCAAACTAATGCAGAAATAAAAAAAATTAATTTTACTAGAGTTTACATAGCTTTTAACACTCTTACTAATTTGCCCAAGGTAATTCCCATAATGTAATACAATGAAAATCTTGAGTTGATTGAAGATAAAGTCAAGGTTACCTATACATGGAAACCATCTAACATGAAACCTAAAGAAGTTTGGAAACATATAGGAAAAGTGTTCATCATTAGCACCTTTTTTGAACTGATGTAAGAAACTGTAGATCATAATTCATCTCAGAGCCTCCAAGCATTTGTCACACCCAACTATGGTACCACATCCTCATCACACACTAAACCTTCTGATTCTTTGATCATGGACCCTTCTGAGGAGAAATTTGATAAAACTCCACCATCTTACAAAACCATTCCAAAAGTAGGAACTTGTAATCCTAATTCAATGAGTAACTTAAAACTGGCTACTACATATCCACCTTTAGAATCTTTAGTATCTTATATTGAACCCTTTTATGCTTCTAACATGACTACTAAAGATACAACTTTAGGATCAATATTAACTTGCATTGAACCCACTCCTGCTTCCCTACTTAATGCAGGATTTCGACTAACCTCTAGAATAAAATTAGGTAGAAAGAAGAAGAATCTTAAAAATGATCTTCTCTTCATTAAACATTAAAGTATTGAATTCCTCTGTAAATTAACAAGCCATTAGAACTTTTGCTTATGTAAATAACATATCTCTTTTTAGCATTTTGGAAACCAAACAGAATCACTATCATTATGATATCCTTACATTGTTTTCCAGTAGTTGGAGGGTTATTTCTAATTCAACTACTCATCTTAATGGGAGAATTTTAATTCTCTACAACCATAATGTGCTTTAGCTTCTTAATTCATTCATTAGTGATCAAGCAATACATCTGCAAGTTAAAATTCTCATCAATAACCTCCTCCTCGATATTTCAGTTATTTATGCCTTTAACCATACTTATTAGAGAACTTCCCTCTAGAATAAGCTCAAGAATATCCATTAAAGTATTAACTCTTCACGATTTTTCTTGGTGATTTCAATGTTATTATACATATTGATGAAGTTAATGGAAATTATTCAAACAAACCGTTATTTGAAGACTTAAAAAAATTGCATTGCTAGCATTGATGTATACGATCTTCGAAGAGGTGGAAATTATTTCATATAGAGCAACAAACATAAAGAAACAAATTTTTTTAGAAAGAAGCTGGATGAAGGCATGTCCATCTGTAAATGGACATAGGCTTTTCCTAATTCTTATTCTTTCTTTCCCAATCTAAGTATATTTTACTATTCTACTATTTTAGTTTTCTCATATTCCTTATAACCTCTAATTAGATACCCTTTCAGTTTAAACAACTCCTTAATGAGTATTGAAGGCTTTAAAGATGCTATTACACAATGAGTGAGCTCACTCATCACATATTTTAAGCAGTTTTAATGTGTCAAAAAATCAGCACCATTAGAGAAGAAATCAAAATATTCTACAGAGCTAACATTGGAAACATTCACCACTCATTAAACAATACTAGAGAAGCACTTGACAAGGCATAAACTTACTTAAATCTTGATCCAACCAATCCCCTTTTACAACAAACTAAATCTTAAGCCTCTTCTAATTTCATCAGAGAAGCTGAGTTTGATTACTCTTTATGGAAGCAAATGTCAAAACATAAATGGCTAGCTAATGGTGATGTGAATTTTGCTTTCTTTAATAGAGCTATCTGAGTAAGAAAATCTACTGATAAAATTTTCTCTTTAATTTCTAATGGCACTCAACTCCATACAAAAGCTAACTTTATTCAAAAGTTGTTTATCACTTCAATCAACAACTAGGCTTCAAATCTTCAGCCACTTCTTCTATCAGACTTCTTGATCAAATCATTTAATAGAAAATATCTTTAAGTGAGGTTGATTTTCTATCATCCATAGTAAATCCATCTGAAATTGAATTGATAATTAATTCTATTACTCAATGAAAAACCCCTGGTCCAAATGGCTTTAATATCCTATTGTTCTTATAAAATTGGAGCATTGTGAGTCAAATTGTTATAGATGTTGTTCATGAGTTCTTTAGCAACAAAGCCTTATTGAAAGAGCTCAACATAACTTTTATCACCTTGATTCCTAAGAGAAAAGATCATTAGCCCCTTAATGACCATCTCTTGTTAGACATTTATATACAAGATTATCTTTAAGACAATAGCCTAAAGGCTCAAAAGAGTATTATTAATTTTAGTGGATATCGCTCAATGTGCTTACATCCCAAATAGGCATATTAGAAATAAAATAGCAATTGCACATTAGCTTTTCAAACATTATAATAAGAGGAACACAAGTAAGAATTGTGCAATCAAGCTAGACTTTCAAAAAGGCTTATGACTCAGAAGATTTGAATTTCATTATTAACATGTTAAGAGCTTTTAGATTTCCATGTAACTTTATTGATAGGATACACTAATGCATTTCAATTATTTCATTACAAAATATTGGTGAATGTACAAGTTACTTTATGTAAGTTGCTAATGGAGGCAAGGGGATCTTATTTCCCCTTACCTATTTGCATTATTGTCTGAAGTATTAACTAGGCTAGTTAAAAGAGTAGCATTAAGAAACTCCAGTTTAAATTTTATGTAAAATGTAAGAAATTTAATATAATCAACCTTAGTTTTATTGATGACATTTTTATGTTCACCAAAGTTGAAAATAAATCAGTCACTCTTACCTCAAAGGTATGCAAAATGTTTAACTCTTTATCTACTTTGTCCTTAAACTTTAACAAATCAAGCCTTTATTTATAAGTAAGTGTTTCTTATTTGACTAAAAGATTTTATATTATCACTAGCTTCAAAATTTCTTAACTACTTATTGCATATCTTAGAGTTCTATCTCTTCTATAAAACCAACATTCACTGACTTCAAGCTCTTTATTGGTAAATTTAAAAATAGAATTTAAATATGGTGCTCCAAAGCTTTATCCTTTACAGGCAGACGTCAATTACTCAATTCTGTATTAATTTCATATTCTTATTATTAGGCCTCACATGTAATAGCAGGTTTCCAAAACTTACTGAGGGTTAGAATATTAGATTTTTGAGTCATATCATTTTAGAATTAATGAGGTGCATTTCATTCAAATGCATAACATGACCATATATACACACATGAATGTTGATTTGGAAAACATTGCAAAGATTGTATGTGCACTCAATTGACATATTTTTGGGGTATGAAAGGTTTAAAATGGTTATGATATGATAGTGTATTATTTATATCTTGAATTTTGGTTTGATGGATTATAATTAGTAATTTGGAGTTAATTGTTACAATTAGGAAATCGATAAATTAAAATGTACATTTAGTCTAGGAAAATTGTCAAGTGGCAAAACAAGTTGACATATGGAAACTTAGGATGACTAGGCCTATAAAATAAGTGACACATGGTAATAGAATTTAATGAGAAATGGCAGTAGTGATAGAGTGACAAATGGCCTAAGATATTGGTGACATTTGGCAGCCACATAAGAAGACATGTAGCTTACTCCATTTGTATGACATATGTCCTTCTAAAACAAAAACACCTTGCACCAAATGGCTTAAGCAAATGTAGAATCATGTTTCTCTCCAATTGTTTTTTCTGTATGCTTTCTTCTTCTCCTCCCTCTCACTACCGAAAAACATACACACCTTTACAACTTCTGAAATTTTGCTTCAACTTTGTCCATTACCTCCTCAAAACCTTGGTCAAATTCTTTATAGAGATAGACAGATTCTGTTGTTATCTTTTTGTTACTGTCAAAATCATTCTACTTCCATATTATTCTTAGAATTATGTTTGCATGCATGGAATGTTAGGTTAGCTTGATAATTGATGAGGTATCTAAGATGATCAATAAGGTAAAATACTGAGCTCTTATGATATAAAATAATAGAACTTAATGATGATTGAATTGGGGATGGATTGATTATGATATTGGTGCTTAATGAGTGTTGGAAAATGATTTATGAATGGTAGTTTCTGTTCTGTTTAGAATGCATGAAAAATGATAGTTTATGATCTGTTAAATGAATGATTTTGAGCTAAAAATTGAGATGAAATTGATGAGGAATTGAGGTATAATTAAGGTATAATTGAGGTATAATTAATGGACCGTTATGAAGGTGTTTTGAATTTGATATGAAAGAGTTTTTTTTTGAATTTGGAAAAAAATAGGGATGTTAGTGTATGTGTAAGAATGATTGTTAGTGACATAAATGAATAAAATTTAGAGAGCTTTAACGTAATCAAGATGGAAGCTATATTAGCATGAATTGAAGTAGCTTTTGAGAGAATGAATTCTGGAAAATTTAAAATGTTAATGATGATCCTAAGCAGATGAATTTGTGGAGAATTGAAGGAAATTAGATAGTGCACATCGGGGTACTCATCCTACAATCGTGCTAAAGATTTTAAATGATAATTTTAATTTTATGAATTTGTTGAACCAAATGAGGATAAATCACTTTACATTAGTGTATTTGGACTTGATTAAGGCTTGAAATGAACCTAGATTATTGCTTGATTAATTGGTTAAGGGTTTGATAAGTTTAGGTTATTAATTGATGTCATTACTTAAGGAATAGATTGTCTTGATATCAATGTATTTAAACCTGGTTTTAGTTGTTATGTTCTTATGAATGCAAATATGATCTAAAGGATATGAGTAAGGAGTATTTGGTATGACTAAATGAGAAATAGGAAATTGTGTGAAGATGAATGTATGATTGATGAATTTAGAGTAATCAAACTTACTCAAGGTATAAACTTGAATGCAAAGTGGTAATATGCAAGCTACAATAATTGAACGATCAAAATTTGTGATTAAGAATACATACCCAAAAAGGTAAATTGAGCATGTATTAAACACGATACATATACACGTGCATGATTGTATATTCATATGATTGAACAAATTAGTGATTGTGAATTATGTGTGTATTGCTTAACTATAGACACACAAGTTGATCACCAATAACTAGATATTACCAGATCATCAAGGCAATAACTATTCTAGAGCGTACTGTGAGTTAACCTAGATGTGTAAACTCAATTATATGTGCTTCTGTTGAATTGTATATGTAAGAGGAAGTTTGCAATATTTGTAAACCAAGGACGAAACGGATTTTCTACCATCATTAAAGCCTCATCAAGAAAGCTCTCCTCAATTTTGTCTTCTTCATGATGGTGCCCCCTTTAAGTCGTGATAGGTGGTCCACTACAATATTTTCTGCTCCCTTCTTATCTGTCATCTCAATGTTGAATTCTTGGAGTAGATGTACCCACTAGATGATCCTATCCTTGGCATCCTTCTTAGCAAAGAGATATCACAATGCTGCATGATCTATAAAAATAAGAACATATGAGCCTAAAAGATAAGAACGAAATTTCTCACATGTAAATACCACAGCAAGCAACTCCTTTTTCGTGGTTGTGTAATTCAGTTATGCTCCCATCAAGGTCTTGCTTGCGTAGTAGATGGCATGCAGCCTCTTTTCCTTTTACTGGCCAAGGACACAGTCAATGGCATGATCCCTTGCATCATACATAATCTCGAAGGGAAGTGACCAATCTGGTGACATCAAAATGGGTGCTGTTGTAAGTGCCTTCTTCAATCTGTTAAAAGCATCCAAACAAGCATCATCAAACACAAAAGGCACATCTTTAACTAATAAATGAGTTAAGGGCCCAGCGATAAGAGAGAAATCCTTAATGAACTATATGTAGAACCCTGTATGACCAAGATATTGATGTTGGTGGGAGGTGGTAGCTTTTCAATCACTTCGGCATTAGCTTGATCCACTTTAATCCCCTTGCATGAGATCTTATGGCCCAGTACAATTCCCTCTTAGACCATGAAATGACACTTCTCCTAGTTCAAGACTAGATGAGATTCTTCACATCTTTGAAGCACTCTGTCTAAATTAAATAAAAAATGATCAAAAGAATCTCCAAAGATAGAGAAGTCATCCATAAATACCTCTATGAAGTTCTTATTCATGTCCAAAAAATGGCCATCATGCACCTTTGGAATGTGGTAGGTGCATTGTATAAACCAAAAGACATCCTTCTATAAGCAAAAGTCCCATAAGGACAAGTGAAAGTGGTCTTCTCCTAATCTTGTGGGTATATAAACACCTAATTGTACCCTGAGTATCCATCAAGAAAACAGTAAAATGCATATCCAGCCACCCTTTTAATCATTTGGTCCACAAATGGTAAAGGGAAATGATCGTTCTTGGTGGACAAATTGAGCTTTCGGTAATCAATGCACACTCTTCAACCTATGATGGTCCTAGTAGAAATCTTTTCACTTTTTTCATTCTCCATCACTGTCATGCCTCCCTTCTTAGGCACACATTGTACTGGACTCACCCACTCATTATCTAAAATGGGGCAAATGATCCTCGCATCCAAAAGCTTTACTACCTCCTTTTTCACAACCTCTTGCATGTTTAGATTTAACCTTCTCTGTCTCTTCCTCACTATTTTACATCCTTCTTTTAGGTTAATCCTATGCATCACCACATTAGGGATAATCCCCCTAATATTAAAAATTTGCCACCCCATGGCTCTCACCCTTTTCTTAATGTTCTCCACCACCTTCTCTTCTTTCTCTTAATCCAATTGGTTGGAGATAGTGATAGGTGGGGTATGGTTCTTACCTAAAAAGGTGTATCTAAAGTAGGAAGGTAAGGGTTTAAACTCTAAAAGGGGGGCTTAACAATGGAAGGTGGCATGGGTGTAGTTGTTTTCTCCAATTTCTCCTTCTGAACTCCCTTACATAATTCCTCTTCTCTCACACTCTTATCCCTGTGTACTTCAATAACTTTATCAACTTCCTCTTCAACTTCCTTCACACACTCATCTACAACATCAATCTTTATACATGAAATACAATCCATTGAATTCTTCAAAGATTTAGATATGTTAAATTCAACATGCTCATCACCAATTCTCAAAATTAGTTTTCCTTCATGCATATCATCTAATGCCCTGCTAGTATTCATAAAGGATCTATCCAAAATCAATGGAAAATTTCTATCGGTTTCAAAATCTAATACAACAAAATCAATAAGAATGATAAATTTATCCACTTTTGCCAACACATCTTCTATAACTTTAAATGGCCTTTTGATAGATTGATCCACAAGTTAAATGAGCATGGATGTTGTTTTGACCTCTCCTAATCCTAATTTCATCAAAATAGACAAAGGCATCAAGTTAATACTTACACCTAAATCATATAAGCATTTAGAAAATTCAAAGTCACCAATAACATATAGAATAGTAAAACTCCTTGGATCTTGTTGTTTTGAATTGTGCTTGAGATGATCGAACTACAATTCGCCATCAAGGTTAGCGTTTGATTTTCCTCCCAAGTGTGTTTATGTGTGAGTATATCCTTAAGAAACTTCGCATACTTGGGCATGCACTCTAAGGCTTCCACCAATGATAAGTTATTTTGAAGCTTTTTCAACTTCTCCAGAAACTTAGAAAGATGATTGTCTACTTGATGTTGTCTCACCCTATGTGGGTACGAGAGTTTAGGCTCGTAGGGTGGTGGTGGTACGTATGGCCTCTCCTCTACTTTCTCTTCTTCTATCTCCTTGCCTTTCTCCTTCGTTTGACTCTCCTTTTTCACACTTGGCTCTTCCAATTGCTTGCCACTCCAAGTGTGATTGTTTTGAGGTGTTCCTTTAGGTTGGCTTTAGTGTTGCTTAGTAGGCTATTTTCATTTCTAGAAGACAAAGCAGTAGTAAGTTAACCTACCTGAACCTCTAAGTTATTGATGGAGGAAGCATGGTTCTTTAAGATTTGGTCAAATTTGGCATCCTGGCCTGTAAACATTTGTTTCTAATTCTCTTCCTGCCTTCTTTGACTTTCCTCTTGACTTGAGAATTTGGACCCTAATACATCCATTAACTTGTCCAATTTTCTCTCCAAAGACCCAAGTGGTTATTGCTAAAATCTCAGGGGTATTTGTGGTTTTGCATGGCCACCTGTATTGTTAGTACTTCAAGAAAATTTTGGGTGGTTTTTCCACCCCATATTATAAGTGTTTGAGTATAGATTGTTACCCCGATGTATTTGGCCTAAGTAATTTACCTGTTATATGCTACTAGCTCATAGAAAGAAACATTCTGTTTTACAATGGTTATCTTGCCCATATAACTCATAATGGACTTGCATGGTTTTGGCTGTGGATGAAGAAATTCTTTGCATATTGTTCAACTGCTTAGTGAGGGCGGTAATTTGAGCTTGCAAGGGTGTGACAGAATCAATTAGAATCATGTCTTTTATTCCTTTGTGCCTTACCTACTCCTTTCGTTTGACCACATGTAGCTATTACTTTCCAACTCCTCCAAAAGATCCTGAGCTGCCTCAATGGTTTTCCTCAACAATGAACCTTCAACAGCTACATCTATTATCCCTCTAATAGTCTGATTAACACCATTATAGAATGTTTATAGTAAGAACTCCCTTGGAAGGTTGTGGTGTGGACAGCTTCTTTGCAACTCTTTGAACCTCTCCCAAGCTTCATATAATGACTCCCCATCATGTTGCTGAAAGTTTGTAATTTCCTTGATGATTCACGTAGTCTTTGTCAATGGGAAGTACTTGGCAAGGAAGGCTTAGGCTACTTGCTCCCATGTAGTAATCTGAGATGCATTAAGTGAGTTGTACCATGCCTTGGCTCAATCTCTCAAAGTGAATGGAAATAATTTGAGCCTCACAGCATCATTAGATATCCTTTAGAGTCTAAAAGTGTTGTATATGTCCAAAAATTTTGCTAGTTAGGCATTGGGATCTTCAATTGATAACTCATAAAGTCGAACACTGTTCTGGAGTATGTTCAGGAGTGCTGACTTGATTTCAAAATTGTTTACTGTGACTGCAGGCCTTGCAACTCCTTATGGACTAAATCAGGGCCTCATAAAATCTATCAATGTTCTCTCGACCCCTCCTTGTTCTCCTTCTTTTGCCATATTTGTTTGAAGATTTTCTTGGAGCTTTACTCTCCTTAACCTCCTCTCTTATCTTGTAATATCATAAAAATCTTCTTCAAAAGCTTGGACAGACCTTCTTGTGCTTCTTGTGTTCATGCACCTACAAATACACAAGGAAAAGTATCGAACACTCTCAAATTAAAGTTACCCAAACTAAACAATATACTAAACAAATAATCCCCGACAACAGCACCAAAAACATGTTGATTGCAAAACCAATTCACTAGTTTTACGCTCAAAACTGCAAGCATATGGGGTGTAACTTGTAGTAAAGAACAAATATCGATCCCTCAGAGATTGTATTTAAATGCTACTTAATTCAGGCTGCTTTCTTTGAGAACCAATTTTAATAAATATAAACTAAAAAATTAAACTAAATCAAACAACTAACAATGAACAAATGATAAAG
>JAOTAY010000002.1:31023757-31047769 GCA_025629805.1 Erythroxylum baracoense | reverse complement strand
TGGGTTGGTGAGCTATTGGATATGAGGCAGTATGCGGAAGGGGGTCAAGATCTCTTCGTTAGATTGGCAGCCTCTGACATAGGTAAGTACACAAAAATTTCAGTTGTGTTCTTGTTTAATTTTAGAAACAATTTCGACTAGGTTAATTAGAAGCCCAAGTTTGGCCTCCTTACGGCCTATTTGGTTGGGGGTAATAGCAATTTTATTACTCACGTGTTCCTTGTTATTAATCATTCTTTTGTTTGATTTACAAAATATTGCGGAATAACTTTTCTTAAACATTATCTATTCCGCACAGATAAGAAATAGCTAATGAATCCTTCCCTCCATCTTTACCTATTTCGTCTAAATTGGGAATGGGTAAACATGACATCGATTTCTCTTGACAAGCTAACCCCTTAATCTAAAAAATTTAACTCATTCAACAGAGCACTCCGATGACAACAATACATTATTATTATTATTATTATTATTAAATTCCTTATTATAATTAATTTTCTATTTACTATTATTCTTATTATTACTAATTTTAGTATTTTTTATTAATTATATTTATTATTATTATTAAATTCCTTATTATTGTTAATTATATTTTTATTATAATTAAATTCCTTATTATTAATTTTCTTCTTATTTTTATTAAATTTAGTATTCTTATTAATTATTATTATTATTAATTGTATACTTACTATTATTCTTATTAATATTAATTTTATTAATTATATTTAGTAATATTAATTATTAAATTTCTTATTGTTATTATTTTTCTTCTTATTATTATCAATATTATTATTATTATTAATTTTATTATTCTTATTTATTATTATTATTATTAATTTGCTACTTACTATTATTCTTATTATTATTAATTTTATTATAAAAATTTTTAAAACTAGGTAGCAAGTTAATAATAGTAATTAATAAGAATAAGAATAACAAAATTAAGAAGAAAATTAATAATAATAATAATAATAATAATTTATAATAATAGGAAATTTAAAATAATAATAATTCTAAGTTTATATTTTCAAACTAAATACTAGCGCAGAAATTCTTTATTTATTTCATTCCCTGAACTAAATAAAGTAATACCTATTCTATTTTATTCCTCATCTTTTCTATTTCTCATAATTACTATTTACTTATATATTTCATTCCTTAAATCAATCAGCCAATTAGTGTTTAAGCAATCTGAGAGTCGAAAATGTTTTTGCACATTTTTCCACAAGCTATATAATGAGAGGTGAAGCGGTAGTTGTCTGCCTCACCTAACTTGCATTTGACGGTAAGCACGTAGTAATTTCATAATTCTCATATTTCCTGACAAAGTTAGAGTCTGTTTGAAAATTTTATGGTCTTAATATCTAATTGATCACTAACAAGTTTTGCATTTCATTCCTTAAATAAGACAAACAAGTTTGTCCAAATTTGAATTCCCATATCGACCCATTGGGAAAAGCTTACAGAGTTGGTTTTCTATTGGTCAAAAGTTGGTTTTAGAATGCGGCGACAAATTTGACGTGATGCGTCTTCGTGGGCCAGCCTGGGTTCTCTAAGACCTTTTCTTCGGGTACTACGATAGTAGGCGGGATTGTAATTCCATGGACCCATCGTGCGAGTATCCTTCTAGAAAGAGAATGTCATATTATGTTTAAACTTTTGGCAGGGTTGAGATATTGGGCTCAGAAATCCAAGTTTAAATTAGCTTTATGTTGTTGGAATCCTTCAGAAATCCAAGTTTAAATTAGCTTTATGTTGTTGGAATCCTTCTCGTGTTTCCGTAGTAATTGTTCTTGTTTGCATCATCCATATTTTGTGATTGCTTTCAGCTAATGAGTTGCATAGAGAACTTGGCCTGGATTTGGACGGGCCTGGGAGTTGGGACACACACGTAGGGTGACATGTAGTCAGTTAGGTGTATGTCCAGCCAAACCACATGGCAGGTTCTGTGTATTATATTAACATGTTTACCTGAAATTGACAAACCATATGGTAGGTTCTGTGGATTATATTAACATGTTTACGTGAAATTGACAATCCCTGTTACTTGTCATGGACTGAAGCAATTTAGTCTTAATTTGCCTTAACTAGCTGGGCAAATTTTCATTTTCGTTTATGACGACCCAAGTTTATAAAACTTTCTCTACCAATTGTTGTTTTTATCTTTTAAAATACCGTGAAGTCTGAATTTATAACAGGACTAACCACAAATCATGAGTCTAATATAAACTAATATTTGTATTCTATCTACCATGTTGAAGATTACAAAACTTGCACTTATTCTTTGTGCCTTGTTGGACATGACTAAGCACCATCTCCATTTCCTTTTTATTAGGTAACGGCGGTCATGTAGGTACTCTCATTATTGGCATTGCAGTTGGCACTGGAATTTTGCTCTTAGCTTTAAGTGGACTTTTTATATGGAAGAGGAAGAAATTGTTAAATGCATGTAAGCAGAGCACAGTACAAAAAGGTAAGATTGACAATTTTATTCACAGATGTGTGTAGTTAGTTTCTATTTGGCTATATTAAAAGTAAATGGCTTATGTGTAGTTAGTTTCTATTTGGCTGTATTAAAAGTAAATGGCTTGCTGTCCCTAAAATCAGGAGCTTTGGAGAGAAGCCAGGACTCTTTGTTAAATGATGTGGTTAACTCAAGCAAAAGAGACCACTCAGGCGAAAAAAGCACAGATGAACTAGAACTACCACTCTTCAACTTTGTCACTTTGGTAATGGCAACGAACAACTTCTCTGCAGAAAATAAAATAGGGCAGGGTGGTTTTGGTTCTGTTTACAAGGTAAATTCCTTGATCTTAGAGCAGAACCTGGAAAATATATGCATATGTAGCCACTAAAACAAGCAAACTTAGAAGCCATGCATATCCTGACTAGTAGAACCTTTTACTTATGCGATCCTGACAAAAGTAATCCTGTCAATACCAGGGTAAACTAATGGAAAGTCAAAACATAGCGGTAAAGAGACTCTCGAAGAACTCTGGTCAGGGAGCTGCCGAGTTCAAGAATGAGGTTAGGCTTATTGCAAGGCTTCAACATAGGAATCTGGTTCGACTTGTTGGATGCTGCAGTGACATGGACGAGAAGATGCTCATTTACGAGTACATGGAAAACAGAAGCTTGGATTCTGCTTTATTCAGTTAGTCTCTTTCAATCTCTTTTACATGCTTAGCTATTTTTTTTTCCTTTATAGACAATGTTTGCAGCTGACTTCAAGGCACTCATGTTGGTTAACTTGCTGTTGCAGATAAAGGAAGAAGTTCGTCACTGAATTGGCAAAGACGCTTTAATATCATCTGTGGAATTGCTAGAGGACTTGTATATCTGCACCAGGATTCCAGATTTAGAATTATCCATAGGGACCTCAAAGCAAGCAACATTCTGCTTGATGAAGAATGGAATCCTAAGATATCAGACTTTGGCATGGCTAGATTATTTGGTGGAGATGAAACAGAAGCAAACACCAGGAGAGTAGTGGGAACATAGTAAGTATAAATGTTGAATTACTACTTGTTTGCAGGTTAAGAAAACAATTTCCCTTTCACTAATTGATTCTTTTGTCTTAATTTTTATATGCAGCGGTTACATGTCTCCAGAGTATGCAATGGATGGAATCTTCTCCGTGAAATCAGATGTTTTCAGTTTTGGTGTTTTGGTGTTGGAGATTGTAAGCGGCAAAAAGAACCGAGGATTTTATCATCCAAACACTGAGCTTAATCTTCTAGGTCATGTAAGTTTGTTTTAGCTTATGACGTCCATTTAATTAAGAATTTGCATAGGATTCCTTGTTTCTGTCGCTCTTAATTATATTTTGGTTCTAGTTCACTTTTACACAAAACTGCTTTACTAATGACCAAGAAACCGTAATCACAATGCCGCAGGCATGGAAGCTGTGGAAAGAAGGAAACGGATTAGAATTGTTAGACACATCAGTTGGAATGTCATATTCATCCTTTGAAGTCTTAAGATGCTTACAAATAGGTCTCCTTTGTGTCCAAGAACGTGCAGAAGATAGGCCAACAATGTCGTCTGTGGTCTTAATGTTAAGCAGTGAAACTGCAACAATGCCTCAGCCTAGAACTCCAGGGTTCTGCCTTGGTAGGAGTCCTTTTGAAACTGACTCATCTTCAGAAAAGTCAGACAAGTTGTTCTCTGTAAACCAAGTCACTGTTACAAGGTTAGATGCCAGGTGATTAAAGGGAAAAAACCACATCTGGCACATTTATATATCATCATTTTGTGACATCCTTTCCCTTTTTTGTATTTTTTTTAAGTCCTTGAGATAGTTCGCGAGTCTTATTTTGTCCACATATTCATGCTTAGCTTTTACAATAAAATTGTATAAAATTTGCAGTATGTTACTACAAATTTCAATAAAATTGAGCGTAGTGGAAGAAGATATACAATGTATTTGGCAGCTATTGAGCAAAAGAAATATTAAGTCCAATGTTGATGTTTTGATGTCAAAATATTCTTCAAAAGTTCTACTTGTGGATAAAATTCACCATTATCATTTATTAAAAAGGATATAAAAAATTAATTTAAATATTAAAAAAAGAGTTAGCATCTAAATAATTAAAATTTTGGTTGAATACATGCTTAGTGCAATTTATACTAATTGAAGTTGTGATTCTTCTCATGATCCAACGATTAGTGAAATGGTTTTTTTAATAAAAAAATTGTGAAATAATCTTATTAATATGCTACTCATGGAGAATCAAGGCTCGAAGTTAAATACAAGGAGTAGCAACATATACAGAGTTCAATTTATAGGAAAACGAGGACTTGAAAGCAATGAAAGTGACATTAAGTTAAAAAAGCAAAGTAACTTAATTTAGGGTACTACAACCCTAGGAGGTTTACAATCTTATTTTGGTTCCAACTAGGGTGAGTAGATTGCACCCTAATTGAAAATATCATGCAATCCTCCACCTGCATGCCAATTTTGGGGATTTTTTTCCTTAAAGACCTACAAAATAACGTAGTCAATTTGTTTTAGGTACCCCAAATGCACTTGATTCCTTAATTGTCACTTGTTTCTTTCTTTTCAACTTATTTTATTAAGGGTTCAAGCTTTGTTTTGCAAAATGAAATTTGTTAATGTGCCCACACTTACCTCAAAAGTGGTATATTATGTTATATTAATAATATGGATTGGTACTATGATAATGAAACTTAATTAGATCTTGATGCATGATTGTATTTCTTAGTCTTCCATATGTATATGAATGGTGGGAATCTCTAGGATCTTAAAGGAGTTGAATGCCCTTTTTAGGTAGTGAAATGTCCTAGTATAATTGTATATATGGGACATATTTGATTGATTGTATTGATGCTTATAAGAAATGTAAACACATGTCAAGAAATTGTGCTTAGTATGAGGCCTATAATGAATAGAAGCTTAATGCTTACTTTTAAGTCAACGTTAAGGCCTAAAACAGAGTGAGCGAGTGTATGCTATCATGTCTTTATATAGAAATTATGCCTGTTCTTACCCAAAGGATATTGAGATTTAGGCTTAGATTGAGAGCCATATATGAAAGCACAAGGATTGCTATTAGAGCAAGGCTTAGTGAATTTAGCATATGCACATTATTTATTTGTACGTCGAATAATATGCACCTTGATCGTTTCTGTTTATCTTAGGCTAGAGTTCTTTGCTATGCAAATGCTTTCCAAATAAATATATTTTTGGTATTGGATACACTTCTATCGTTATACCCAATCTTTTGAGCTCCTAAAAGTTTCTCACTTCCTTTAGTGAAAAAAGGATTAAAATTATGAGTTTGGCAGTTCAACCTATTGATGAGTTATGAAATATGTAGAAGTGGACATCCCAATCATGAATTTCAAGTGCCTAACAATATATGATAGTCAATCGAACCAGTAAATTTTGTAAAGAATCAATTTAAAATAACCTCTATAGTAGTACTTACAATTTAAGGTGGATAAATCATCATAAATTTTCATTAAATAATCAAAGACAATAAAAACAAGTGTCTCTACTTGGATTTTAATAATAGTATAAACAAACAAATTTATGTCTTGATGAGCTCGTGTCATACTTTATTACTACATCCAAAGCTCACTTTCGAAGTATTAAAGCATCTCTTTAAAACCAAGAAGCCTCCATCCATAACTTGGAAACTCAAATTAAGTAACTTGATAAGCTTAACTCTTAAACGCATCTATATATTTTGCCTAGAACAGCGAGACAAATCCAAAGGAGCAAGTGAAAGTGGTGCCTTTAAAAAGTGAAAGGGAGTGGCATATTGAATAAAAAAAAGAAAAGATAGAAAAGGTTAATGTGCAAGAAAGGGTGAAGAGGATAAGAAATACAAAGAGCAGGGGTCAAAAAAGAAGGTTGTCAAAGAGTACCTATCGAGAATTTTGTAACTGAGTAAAATTAAGAAAGATAGAAAGGAAGATCAATTACGGTTTTTTTAGCTTTTTAAACAATTACATATTAATATCCCTTTTATTGAAAATCTTTCACATATGTTAAAGTATGCTAAGTTTATAAGTTAAAGTATGCTAAGTTTTTAAGGTTCTCCTTTCTAACAAGAAGAGAATCAAAGGAGTTATCAATGGTTACTTTAAGTGAGAAGTACTCTGTCATCTTACAAAACAAATTACCTTAGAAATTAAGGATCTAAGGAGTTCTATCATCCCTTATAATATTGTTAGTTTGTATCAATTGAAGCAGCATTAGCAAACTTAAGGGTTAGTATTAACGTGATTCTATATGACAAGTTTAAGAGATTAGGAACGGGTAAATGATATTATGCCAATCTCTACTCTACAGATCTCACAAGCAACTACATGTATCGAACTATAAGATAGTGTGAGTGAATATCAAGTTTAGATCCCATAGGGACTATAAGTACTAGTAATAATCTCTTTTCTATTTTCTATTCAACAAATAGGATGATGATTTAATTAAAACTAAACAAAATTTAAATTCAACAAAATAATAACTAGAATATAGATAACACTAAGACTAGTAAATATCAAATAATTAGTACCTAGGTAATGAATCCGCCTAAGATTTCTTAAGTATTAATCATTTATCATGCAATTAAATTATTGATCATTAGACTGTGAAAATTCCTATCATATGTTAATATCTTTCTTAAGATTATTAACTAATCATCTATTGATTAACTAAAACCTCTTTCTAGTTAAAACCCTTAAAAATGCATTAATTGATTCTTTAATTTTACTATTAGGTTTCACCCTAATCTAGAGGATTTATGTCGACCTATCTTTAGGTTTGCATAAAAATCTTTCCAATTATGGTAGATCTATTTATAAAAAAATATTTCTCAATCTCAATCATATGATATCAAACGTTGAACTAATATCTTATACATATTAATTCAAGACATAAAACATATATATAAATCACAATAAATTAATTAATTAAATTGCATCAAATAAATAGTCAAATCATAAGGTCCATCTCAAATTAGGGTTCATCATACCTAGGCACTAAACAAACTTATTACATAAACATAGAAAACAAACAAACGTTAAAAGTTTAGAAGAATAATTAAAAAGAAAAGTGTCTATAATATATATATATATATATATATATATATATATAATTATTTTATTTGGAATCCCATTTTTTCATTTTAAAGACCTGTGTAGTTGTACGGTAACAAGTACCAGTAGTCAATCGACCCGGTCTACGCATCTATTCTAACTATCAATAAATTCCTAAAATTTTAGGTAGGATGGGACCAAACCGATTACTCTACTTCTTGTATTTAAAGTTATTTGTGTATCCACTCCATTGATACTATTGTTTTGTACCATTAAGGAATAAGATTTAGGGAAAATATAGCACGAGATTTTGAGTCTTCAGGCTAACGTGGGATCCGCTCAAGGCCCTACTGGTTTAGGTAAATATCTAATGCACTCACCTATCGGAGTGGTAATTTTTAGAGTAGAAACTAATATTAGAAAGTAAAAATTAGATATCAAAGTAGGTTTTTGATTACCTTCCTCGCGTATGTATAAGGTCGAATCCATTCGATTTCTAATTTTCCTTTCAAAGTGAACTAAACTACTTCCTTTTTTGCCTTTCATTTCAATTTTATGCCTATTGGTGTTCCAAAAGTCCCTTTTTAAAATCCTAGGGAACACGATTCCATTTGGATCTCATAGTTCCTATGGGGTGGAGAGACGATGGGGTCGGTCTATAGATTTTCCTTCCTTTTATCACATTTCGTTAAAGGGTTGAAGGATAACGGTTTATATAATTAGTTTATTTATATAATTTTGATTTATATGATAGAAATACTTAATTTATAGTTATAGTTTATTTAATTTAACTAAGCAATTATGGATGAGTTGACAATTACTTCCAATTCGCCTCGACTAATCTAGTATCTTCTCCTCATTCATAGGAGTGCACCCATGTTTTTGCTTTATGAATATGATAAGAATAGCCCCTAAATTCAAAGCCTCCTTTTTACTATAAGAGCAAGAAATCTTTCTCAATCAATCCCTTTACCCCTCATTCTTCAAGAATCATAAAGATTTTTTTTTCAAGTTTGAATTTGTTCTCAAAGTACCAATATCCATCGTCGTGGCAATAGGTGCGTGATTTGGCAGTACTATTAGTGAGCTACTGAGGAACAACAAGAGATTCAATCTCATAGAGTTCAATTCTCGTTCTCAACCCATGAGTAATATGAGCTTGAAGTTCCTACGTAACTCCCGGTTTAACCAATTATACGCTTCAATATAATTTTCAGGAGTAAGCGCTATAACCTGTTTCCAATATTCAACAGCTTGATCAATGCAAGGCTCCACAAGTTCAGAGTCACCCTGCCGAATGGCTTGTTCTCTTTAGTCAAAATAGGAATACACGAGTAATTTCCTTTCCTTAGAACTGTACTTGAGGGTTTCCTACCTCACACGGCTCCACAGTTAATTGCCCCATTTTTTTCTAGAATTAACCAAAAGAGGCTAATTATATAAGATAGCAAAAGAGGAAAAAATTGAAGATTTCATATAGTACTTTTTTTTTATCAAAAAATCAAATATGATTTTTTTGTACTCTTCGCTTAATGAGAAAATGACTTAGATGCTTTTAGCAATTATCCGCTCCACACTTGGCTACCTAGTGTTTATTGTGGGCACAATAACTGGCACACTAAAGGTGCGTCCTTCCCAGTCAAAACTCTCGATTAATAAGACATGATGTTTTTCTAGACCATTTGTATCTATATGCATTAGGATCCCAATTTATGGACCTCTTGGTTCGAGAAATAAAAATAAGAGGATCGAACCATTTCTTCTGACTCTGTTTCAAATTCGATAAATGTTGTTTGATTGTATATTTCATTATGGTTATATGATTTAGAGTATCGTTTCCTATTTGATGGTAGAATTAGTCGAGGGGCCGAGAGGCGGTAGTTTACCTTATGGCGGATGTCAGCGGTTGACCGTTTGAGAATCCAACAATTATTCCAATAATTACATATCTTATTTGACCTATGAACAAATATGCAATCATACGTTTCATGCTTGTTTGAGTATCGAATTTGAATATCAAAATAGCAGATCTAGTCAGGATTTAATGGGTTAGTTCCACTTACTCTTTCTTTTATTGAGGGAACAAGTTACCTACTCTTAACAGTCAAAAAACATTTTTTGGCGGAATAGTCACATTATGTAGAATATCTTGACTCTCAATAGTTACGTACAAGTCTATAAAACATAGAAAAGAAGGATGTCCATGACATGTACGTGTGGGATGAACCAAATCCTCATTAAAATTTATTTTTCCATTAAAGGGGGCTCGTACATCCTATCTAAGACTTGGAATTTTTTTAATAGGACTTCATAAGTTTCAATCTGAGTAATAATTTGGATTGGTAATTATTACAATTACCAATTTATTACAATTTCCAATAGGGATTCCTTTCTTATATATATATATATTTGGAAATTGTAATATCCCTTTTTCCACAAATGTAATCCCCCTAAAACTTCAATAGATAATTGTTCTTTATTCCTGAAGTAATCTTCGCGTTTTTTGCCATCTTAGGTTCAAAATTATGTCTTAAACTATATTTCCTTTAACTCTAATGCTAATTGTTCCTCTCACTGTTTGTCTTCACAATTGCCTTTAATAGTACAAAATTAGGTTTTTGGAATATAAATAGTTAGTCACATGATCATATGAGTGATTATGTACCTAAATACACTATAGAATCATGAATATATATGTGCCCAGGAGCTTACATAAGCATATGAAACAAATGTATACGTAACTAACATTGGCATGTATCTTAACATAGGTAAAACAACATCTTTAAAGCTCTTCATTTCATAGTGATATATAGGATCCGTTCAAAAATCATGCATGTTATTTACATAGGCATATGCTTCATCACATGGGTGTGTCTTTCTAAAATATCTCCAATTCTTCTATTATCTATATTGAATATTTACTCAAATTCTTCTCCTTTAGATCCATGAAGGTAATTGAGACCTAAAAACAAACTAGAAATATAATAAGTACCAAAAAAAACATAAAACTCATATATATCAAGCCAAACATATTAAATATGGGAATAAAAACATAGTTTATTAAACATTTATCAAACATCCCCACATTTAAGCTTTTACTTGTCCTTAAGCAAATCATAATACAAATCATTAGACTTATAAAAATCCATCCCTTATTAACCTTAACCTGACAATCTGTACTATAAATTATCATATCTTATTAACCAAATCAACATACAACCAGACTCAAGTTATCCTAGGACAAACTTTTATAAGTCAATATTAATAACTATCACATTGATAATCTTTTGGAAATTAAAAGTACAAATTCCACACCATCATAAAGGATTCACTCAATTCACTTGAAGAGTTTGGGGTGAAAAATATAACAAACTCTTAACTCATTAGATAGGAGGATTATTAACCATAAGCTTGCAATAAAAATCGTATCTCAACCACTAATAAGTAAACTAGAAACAAATATCAAAAGTTCTTTTAAATAAAGTGTAATGAGACTTAGGTAAAGGTATGGAAGGAATAATTAAAAGGGTAATAATATTGAAGAAAATTCATATAAGAAGATTAAATAAAACTTGGTTCTTCATAGCATATGTCCTTCAAATAATATTTTCATTGGTACAATAATAATTCTTCTCATTCTCTAATAAATATATAACTTTTCTTTTCTTTTTTTCAATATGCTCCCAAAAAATAATTTTCAACTTTTAAACTTCTTTGAGAAACTTTCGAGAGAATAAAAAATTGTAGCAATGAAGCACTTAAGAAGAAGCAAATTTAACAATCACCATATACTAACACTTATAGGCATATCAGATCTTTTCTTCAAAAGTCTTCAATATAACCCAAGTTTTAAGCAATCAAGTAAATGCAAATCCAAAAATAATGAAAGGGTTTTAAGAAAATAGAATAAAGGTGATCAATATGGTTATAATCAATCAAAATGCTAAAACTCTAAATTGGTTACTCTTAGGGATAAAATAGGTTAGATAGTAATCAAAGAAATTATATTAAAACAAAGGGTTAAATCTAAGTGCCTTTATGGTTTTAATGACTTTACTTTTAAAAGAATGGTCTCAACATGAATAATGAAAGAAAGTTATAGAATCATCCAACTATGCACGATAACACACATAAGAAAATATAGAGCATAAAATAATGGTACATTTGCTCTTAGGCTTAAATGCTTATAATTAGACCTTATGTGTGTAAATAATATGCAATTTTTATTGAAATTATCTATCTCAATTGGTAACATACCACTCTCATAGCACATATGCTTGAACATATCCACAGATAGTCGAGAATATACTATATAGAAATAGTATGTTAGAACAATCACATTAACTAAAGGGCATCACATATATCGCAAGCATTTCAAATGATCAATTCTTACTATTTCATTCACAAACATCAAACTTACTTTGTATCATTAAAATTCATAATCCATGTATATACATTACATAACATTTGAGAGTTCAATACTCCATACAAAATGTTCAACATGAAATGGGGCGCTAGCTGAAAACATTCTAAACTAGACTTCTCAGATATTAGCTGACTAGACCTTTGAGCCATTCTTATCCCTAAAATGTAAGTACCGAACTTCTACTATATAATCTCAGTAGCTAAAACTTCTTTGAACCTAAAAATCAACATTTACAATTTTGATAAATTTGTGAACTCAGTGAGTGAACCATCATTGATGTGTTCACTCAAGTCAGAATACCAAAATAAATTACATAACTCAATTCAGCAAGTATATTACAAAATCCAGTATTGAATACCACATCACATTTTATCATATTTCAATTAGTACTGTATATCAACATTGCGTATCACTATTTCAGAATAATTCAATAAATCGTCGCAATCATTCATATGATACATGTATAATTGTATATGCAAATGCACATGTGATTTCTTTCTTATTTTGCTTTGTTATGACCAAGTGCCTATCAACTTAATTTACTATCTTGTATACATTGTGGATACCAGGCTCATTTCATATACTATCCTATATGCATTGTGGATACTAAGCTCATTGTTATCTAAGCCTGTGACTCTCTGTGCATAATCCTAAGCTTAAATCTTTTTTTCACACATTCGCTACTCCGGTTATAACTCCTTTATCTGATCATGCATTTCAATGTAATAAGATGCATCAATTCACATATTATGCTTTCAGTACTTTTCATTCAATATGCTCATGTCATATATCAAATTCTTCGGATCTAAGTCTGACAATCATGATTCAATTGTTCATACATTCCATATTACATATACAATTCAATAGAAGCACATATAATTAAGTTTATACATGTAGGTTGACTCACAATATGCTCCAGAAAAGTTATTGCCTTGATGATCCGGCAATATCTGGGTGTTAGCAATCAACTTATGCATCTATAGTCAAGCAATATACGCATAGTTCGCAATCACTAATTTTTCCAATCATATGAATATACAATCATGCACATGTATTTGTATCATGTTCAATGCATGCTCAATTGACCTTTCTGGGTATGTATTCTTATTCACAAGTCTTGACCATTCAATTATTATAGCTTGTATATTACCACTTTGCATTCAACTGTATACCTAGAGTAAGTTTGATTACCCTAAATTCATCAATCAGACATTCATCAACCTTTTCTAGCAATATACATTCACACAATTTCCTAATTCTCATTCATTCATACCTAATACATGTTACGCATATCCTTTGGATCATATTTGCATTCATAAGAACACCTTTATTCCTTTAACAACTCAAAATTTCCATATTTAAATATATTGATATCAAGATAATCCATTCATTAAGTAATGACATCAATTAACAACCTAAACTTATTGAACCCTTAACGAATTAATCAAGCAACAATCTAGGTTCATTTCAAGCCTTAATCAAGTCCAAATACACCAATGTAGCGTGACTTATCCTCATTTGGTTCAACAAATTCACAAAACTAAAATTATCATTTCAAAGCTTTGGCCACGATCATGGGGTACCTTCCCATGATCGTGGGATGAGTGTCCCAAAGTGCACTATACAATTTCTTTCAATTTTTTAGATTCAACACCTTTATACCAAATTCAAAACCCTTTCATAACAGTCCATTAATTATACCTTAAGTATACCTTAATTATACTTCATTTCCTTATCAAATTCTTTTCCAATTCAGTTATCATTAAGTTCTATTAACATATCACAAGAGATCAGTCTTTCACTTACTTGATCATCTCAGTTGCCTCCTCAATTACCAATATAACCTAGATTTCCATGCATGCAAGCACAATTCTAAGAACAAGGTGGAAGTAGAATGGTTTTCAGCAAAGATCAAAAGATAGCAGTAAGTACAACGATGATCTGGTTCTATAACTATCTTTATGAAGGTTAAAAGTTTGGATTTTGGTGTGGTAATTGAACACAAATTTACGAAAAACATAGAGATGTGAGGTTGTGGGTGTTTTAGTGGTGAGAGGAAAGAAGAAGAAAGCATGCAACAGAAACTTCAAGAAAGATTAGTGACTTTGTATTTGCTTAAGCCTTTTGGTGCAAGGTTTCCTTGTTTTACAAGGACACATGTGATCCAAGGAGATAAGCTATATGTCCTCTTATGTGGCTGCCAAATGTCATCAAAATCCCAAGCCATGTGTCACTCAATCACTATTACAATTAGTCACTTAATTTTCTATGCCAAATGTCACTCATGTTATAGGCATCATCCTAATTTTTAATGTGCCAACTTATCTGACCACTTGACATTTTTCCTAGACTAAATGTACATTTTAATTCATCACTCTTCCAATTGTAACAATTAACTTCAAATTACTAATTATAATCCATCAAACCAAAATTCAAGACATAAATAATACAAAATCATATCATAATCATTTTAAACCTTTCATACCCCATAATATGTCAATTGAGTGCATATACTATCTTTGCAATTTTTTCCAAATCAACATTCATGTGTGTGTATGCTCATGTTATGCATGTGAATGAAATGCACCTTGTAAATTCTAAAATGATATGACTCAAAAGTCTAACATTCTAACCCTCAGTAAGTTTTGGAAACTGGTTATTACACAATTACTACTAAAAATATGGCCTATAAAAGCAAGTTCATCCTTTTGTATATTGATTCAATTCAATAATTAATAATAACCTAAAGTGTTTCAAACAAAATTTATCTAAATCGAGATATAAGTTAATAAGAATAAACAATAAAGATTATAATAAGTTTAAGAAATTTGAAAAATTTTCTATAGATTTCATTAACTCCTTCCCACACTTAAAATTGTACATTATCCCTAATGTATACAATAAAAGCATAAAAGAAGAAAATATCAAAGAAAACACAAAAAGTGCGAAGGGAATATATTGGTACCTCATTAAATAATAATAATTGCAAATTCTAAACTTAGTGAGGATTCCATCCAATAATATATACAATCAACCCCACAAAATATAAACAAAAGGGGACAAAAAGGTAAAAATAAAAAAAATAAAAATGATATTGCAATAATAAAGTTTAGTAGGGTTAGTCCCTTACTAACTATAAGACAAAACAAAATAATAATTAAAAGAAAGAAAAATACACAATATAATAAAAAAGAAAAGAAAAGAAAAGAAAACCATAATTGATAATCCTAGACAGCCTTTGTAGTTGTTAGTCCTTAGGTGAGTGTGTTATGTCAGTCATTGAAGGATCATCAATTCTCTAAGTATCATGTGGCTATAGAGTCAAAGATGATATGACTACTCTAGATGGTGCAGGTGGCATAAAATTCCTAAAATGTCTTGCATTTGCATGATAACCTCCATTTGATGCTCCATTACTCTTGTCTATGACGCTGGTGAGTCATGTCTTAACATCTACTTTGGTATATTGGGGCCATCCCTATCTGCTCCTACAGTTGCCTAGATAGCCTTAACTCCTAACTAAAGGATATATATCTCCTATTGGTCCTTGTCCCCCACGCACCATGCGGATATTCTTCATCACATCTAGGTTAAGGGTGACATGTTAATGAGCATCATCATTGGTGATAGTCAGCTGAAGACTTCTATCCTCCTCATTATTCGTGTCATGTAGGGCCAGATACATATCATCACTGTCTTCTTCTCATCGCTCTTATGCCAGAAATACAAGGCTAAGGCATACCTCAGGTATAATGGTGTCCTTTCACTCATGCTTCAGAAGAAATTAACTACCATATTTTTGACAATGCCAAAGTTGTCACCCGATGCGCTTAAATGTATAACTCAGGATCTGGTGAATGTACCTGATTGATGTTGTAGGGTAAATGCTTTAGAGTACCTTAGGTCGTAATCCACCTTTATGTTAATGGTGTGCTAAAACTATCGGTTGTCCATCCTATATGAAAAAGCTATCTAAAGGATCGCGTACTCATGTGTCTCTATGAAGTCCTGATCATAAAGCGCAATCATCATGGAGAAATCCATGTAACTCATCCTCGTCATATCCTTGAGCATCTAAAATTGGATCATGCTTAGTCGATCCTAATGGTAGCAACCCTTTTCCATAAAGAAAGTGGAGCACACCTTGAGTGTAAGTTCCCACTATATCAAAGAACTGAGACCATGTTCCAACATTGATAAGATCATAAAACTACTGAGCCAATCCAATTTGCTCTAACGCTTCCCAATTTATACATTTGTTGGTCTCAAACCTCTTGTCTTTAAGCCTCTAGAATTACTGCTCATAGGCCTATCATCAAATTGTAGCATCTCGTGTTAAACTGGTAGATATGCAGTAATCACTATAACTGGTGGTAGGTAAGCTCCACTTGAGTCTTCAGAAGACCCTTCACCTCTTTGTCTTTTTCTACTTTCTCCTTGTCCTTTCGTTGTTGTATTACCTCTTTTCTTCTCAGCATTGTACCTAAAACAAAATAAAATGTGAGGAAATAATGAATATCAATACAAGAAAGGAAATCCCCCTTAATTTGTACACATACTGTATTATGAAATTAACCAATAATATTAGAATAATTGTGTAACTACTAAATGTAATTCCTAAAATTTAAAAGGAAACTAAGTAATTAAACAATTAAATGCATACCACATGTAATTAAACCCTAAATCATGCACAATACGAAATGGGCATAAAATTAAACTAACAGACATTAAATAATTTCTATAACCAAAAAAATTTATGCCTAATCTATCAAAGCCAATCATAATTCATAGCATAGTGAGCAAAATTAACATTCTAATTTCAAATTCATCCAATCCACAATGTAATTCAACAAATTAATCCAATAATTCATAAGGAAAGGAATCAAATTCATCTTATAATTTCAAAACAAGAATAACATTAAGGAAGCTTACCTTAGATTGAAGCAAATGTGAAATGTAGTGATATGGGAAAAAAACTTAAAATTGCAAAAAATAATAAAAATCCAATTGCAATATACATAAAATGAAAGAAAAGTTCAATTTAGGTTTCATAAAATAGGTTGAAAATGAAGTGGGAAAAATGATAAAGAAAGAAGAATGATTAGGGTTTTAAAAGGGATGTGGTAATTGTCTATGGAAGTCACAATATACTTGTGACTTATGACACGAGTGTGTTAGTTGACATGTTCTAGAAATTTGAGCTACACGAGCATGGACGACCATATAAGCAAACTTTTAAAAATTTTAGGGGTGTACATGATAATGTCTAATGAATGCGTAGGATATTGGAACCATGTAAAACATTAAAAGATGAGATTTTTTTGTGTACGCAGGTGTGTACACAATCATGTACACCTAAAAATTTTAAAATTTTTCACTTAAACCTAATAGAATCAAATAAAACATACCATAAACATAAAAAGTAAGCATAATAATAAGGATGATCAATAACTTAACACCAAACATACCAAAAATCGATGAAATCCTAAAACTAAACTAAAAATATAACTGAAATATCATAATCAAATTAATCAAATCTATCATAATTCTTAGGTTGCCTCTCAAGTATAGCTTGTTTAACATCTTTAGCTCGATGTACCCATACATGATCTAAAGTGGTTTATAAAAATTAAGTTTTTGCTTTTTTACTATGGCAAGTCAACCTCTAAGTAAGCTACATGTTGGTTACTTATGGAGTAATGTTCATCTTTCTTTTTACTTTGAACTAGAAACAACTTTGAATGACCTTTATAAAAACATCCTACAAAAAATTTGAAACTGAATCATCAAATGAATTGATGGAATAACTAGTAACAACATGTTCAAGGTAAGGATTCATGACATTAGATATTTTTAATATGACCTCTTTGCCTCCAACCATAAGCACTAGCTTGCCTTCACTAACATCAATGATGGACATAATGATGGATAAAAAGGGTCAACCTAGAATAAGAGGTACATCTATATCCTCTCTATATCAAGAATTATGGATTCAATTAGGACAATAAACTTATAAACATTAATAAGTATATCTTTAATAATACCTCTAGGATACTTTATCCATTTATCTGCTAATTGTAAACTTATAGTAGTAGCTTTTGCTTCTCATAATCCAAGTTTATTAAATAAAGAATAAGGCATCATATTTACTAGCCCTTAGGCTAGTTAGAGCATTTTCTATTTTTAAGCTACCAATTTAACAAGAGATAGTAAAGCTTCTTAAATCTTTACGCTTCTTTGGTATCTTGCTTTAAAGAATCACTGAGCATCTTCCACATAACATCATGGTTATCCTCCAAATTCCTTTTGTTTTCTAGTAACTCCTTTAAGAATTTTGAATACTTCAACATCTGCATAAGAGCCTAAACAAGGGGTCTGTTAATATAAAGTTTTTTAAATAGTTCAAGGAATTTACCAAACTGCTCATCCATATGATCTTTCTTCACTTTAGCAAGATAAAGGATGGCAGGTCAATATTCCTTGACTTTTTGGAAGGCTCTCTTCATCTTTAGCTTTTTCATGACTCCTGATGCCATTCTTTTCCTCACTTTGTCTCTTGTACTCCACTTGTAAATCTTTTCCACTTTCTAAAATAAAGCAAGTTTTACACGAAGAAGATTTGGCATTTTTTTAATACTAATCCTAAAAAAACTTTATGTATAAAATCCTCTTAATTTATTAATAAAGTTTTGATGGATTAAATTCTTGCCACTGAAGTTTGAGGAAATCTAGTCATGATGTCTTCTAAGCTTGGCTTCTTTTCTTGAAGTGGATATTAATGAAATCCTATGAGAGGATTATTCCTTAGTTGACCTTGATTTCTCTAAGAGAAATTTGGGTGATTTCTCCATCCTAGATTGTATGTATTGTTATGTGGATTATTCTAAGTGTAGGATCATTCCTTATATACTCTACATGCTCAGACTTTACCATTGCATATAGTGCTTGACATTCCTAACCTGGATATCCTAACCCAAACACTTCATACCGCATCACCTGAAATAACTAAGGATTTATTGTTAATCCATCCAATTTCTTACTTAGAGCTTCGACCTGACATGCCAATATTATAACCAAATCTAGATTATATACTCCTTTTGGCTTGAAAAGTTCTACTCAAGAAGAGCACCACTAATAGTTGTTCATCACTATATCTTCAATGAGGTTCTGAGCTTGGTGTTTTGTTGTTCAGGGTACCCCCATCTGTTGCATACATCATCTGCCTCATTTTTTTATTTAGTACATTATAGAAAATTTGAATTTGTATCCATAATGGTAGTTAAAGATGTGGGCACTTCTTTAACATCTCCTTAAATCTCTCATATGTATTACCTAAAGTTTGTCGTTCCTTAGTTTAGTAATCTTAGCTGGTGGGAAGCATTTTAGAAGAAGCATCTCTATCATCTAGTTGCATATAGTGATGGATCCCTTAGGTAGAGAATTTATCCATTGCTCCACCAAATTCTTCAATGAGAATGGAAATAACCTTAGTTTGATCATGTCTTCAGTAGCACCATTAATCTTACAAGTAACACAAATCTCTAGAAAATTGGATATCTGGGCATTGGGATCCTCATCTCAAAGCCAATCAAATTGGATATACTGCTGTACCATCTAAATAATGTTCAGTTTAATCTTGAAGTTATTGCCAGTGATAATAGGTCTCATAATGTTAGACTTTGTACCAATCAAGCCCTTCTTATCATAGTCAAACATGGTCCTTGGTTACTCTGCTATGGTTTCTAATTATTTAGTCTTAATATGACCTTCTATGTCCTTTATCTATCAATCTAACTAAAATTATCCTAGTAAGGTACTTCGATGATTTCTATAAGTCATTCTCTCAATTTTTGGATCTTTGTCAATTAAGTGTGGTGGATTTCTTTAAGTTATAAACTATCCCAAAGATTTTTGGAAGTGACAAAACCAAAATTTTAATAAAATAATTTAAGGGTTTTTTAAAAATAAGTAAAAAGAATTAAAAACAAGAAATAATGGCAAGTGTAACAAAAATTAGGTGTTCCTAATACTCTAGTCCTTAACAACAGTGAAAAAACTTGATATGATGATAGTTTATACACTATAGATCGCACACGTAAGAGGACCTAATAAATTATAGTATACTATCAATGAATATTAAGTGTCGATCCCACAAGGACTACAAGTACTAGTAATAACCTCTTTTTTGTTATGTAACTGACAACTAGGATGATGATTTAATTTAAACTAAACTAAATTGAAATTCAACACAATAATAAACTAGAACATATAAAACACTAATAGTAGTAAATATCAAATAATTACTACCTAGGTAATAAATCCCCTGAAGATTTCTTAAGTATTAATCCTTTATCAAGTAATTCAATCATTGATCATTGGACCGTGAAAATTCATATCTTATGTTAATATCTTTCTCAAGACTATTAATAGCTAATGCTCAGTTGATTAACTAAAACCTATTTCTAGTTAAAACCCTTAAGATTGCATTAATCGATTATTGAATTTCACTATTAGTTTTGATCCTAATCATGAGGATTTATGTTATCTTATCTTTAGTTTTTTATGCAACTCCTTCCAATTATTGTATATTTATTCATACGAAAGTATTTCTCAATCTCAATCATATGAAATCGAACATTTAACTGATATCTTACACTTATTAATTCAAATTTAAAGCATATAATTTAATTGTAATAAATCAATCAATCAAATTGCATGATATAAAGAATAAAATCATAAATTCCATCCTAACATAGGGTTCATCATACCTAGGCATTAAACAAATTTTGTTTGTAAACATAAAAAATAAACCTCAAAATTTTAGAAGAAGAATAATTAATAAGAAAAGAGTCCATACATACATACATATATATATATATATATATATATAGAGAGAGAGAGAGAGAGACATGCCCATATGATGAAGTTTCAAGGGGATTACACTAGAGAAAAGAGGGATATATACATATACATATGTATATATTTGTAGAGACATGCCCATATGATGAAGTTTCAGGGGGATTACACTAGAGAAAAGAGGGATATATACATATACATATCCTATTCTTCCATTTACTATCCTAAATTAACCTAATCCTTTGACCCATAAAGGAAATTAAGACTTAAAAACACATTACAAATAAGATAAGTATCAAAAACAACATAAAACTCAAAAAATAAGCAAAACACACTAAATATGGGCATAACAATATAGTTTATCAATCATTCATTAGTAAGCCTAAACCAAATAAGATGATCATTCAATTAGTGGATAGGATGGTTAAGAATTATTGGGGCATTATCAAAGATTTGGTTAAGGTTAACAAGTTCATCTTTCCTATTGATTTCATGATTGTTATATGGTGGATGATGAAGAGGTTCCCTTTGATCATTAGACAACATTTCTATATTACTTTTAAAACCACAATAGATGTGCATGTTGGAAAATTAATCCTAAGGATAAAGGTTGAGGAAGTATGTTTAAAGATATCTACAATCATGAAACATCCCATTGATAAAGTTGATACTTATTTTCATTTAAATTTGATTAATACTAAAGTTTCTTATGCTATAAAATAAATAATCAGAAAGGATCCGTTGGAGACTTAAAGGCAAAGAAAGGAGATGGATGACCTTATTTATAGTATGTGATATAAGCTAGTTTATAAGCTAGTTGACCCTTAAACATATCTTATTGCGAATCTTCTTTGTTTAGATGGTGTATTATGCATTTACAACTTTTTCATATTTAAGGTATACTAGGATATAAACTTCTATCATAATATTAATTTCTAAAATTTTTTAATATTAGAGATTATTAAATTGTTACAAATTTTATGAGTCTCTAAAAATATATTCAGCAGATGCTAAAAATATGAGTGAGCATATATCCCAAAATTAACTATTACAAATTCAAATTTGCTACTAGATTTTAGAATAACTGTATTGTTTTGCTCTTCTGATGTTCAAATAAAGTTTTCTTTATCTCAATATTATCATCCACAACTCTATATATGTGCACTTATTGCTTTATAATAATATAATGGTGAATAGAGTATTAATCTAACAAGGAAGCAATGAATATTTAACTTAGAACTCCTAGAGAAAGGTTGCTCATGATTAGTCTTAATACATGAGTTAATTACACTAAGGATTAAATATAACCTAATTTCAATTGTAATATCTCGAGAGAGCCTACTTGTGAGTGCACCATAACTTAGGTAGAATAGATTAAATATGGTAATAGTAGACTTATATGATCTCTTCATGTTAAAGTAAAACCTTCTATAAGATTTTATAAATCTTAGTACATTTAAAGGGGGTGCTAGCTTAATAGAGAACCAATTAACTTAGTAGAGAGTAGAGGGTTGTAGTTTGAGAGAATGAAATTTTAGTATTTAGGAAATTTATAATGGTTCAAATAATATATCCATTTTTAATTAGTTAAATCATTAAATCAAAGTTTATAATAAGGGAAGTACTTATTAGAGAATTAATTTATGATTGATTCTCTACTTAATAAATTTCTTTATTTTCTATTGCCTTGGCTATTATCTTAATTACCATTAAACTAAGGAGGTCTAACAAATGTTTAGATGATAAAAATGTATAAGTACTACTAATGAGTTTATTATATTAGCGATAAGAAATGTAAGAACAAAATGTAGTAATAAATTAAGAAGATGGGTCATGAAGTTAACTAAGAAAAGTTCAAGCATGCAACCTTTGAAGTAAAGATCACATTAAGAATAAAAGAAGATAAAGGAACATCAGGGTCAATATATATTTTGTAATGTTAATTGTAATCTCAATTTGTTTCTTTAGTAAAATTAAGGACTTATCATGCATATATATTTCATCTTACTTCATTGCATAGTTCTTTTCATTCATTAAGAGGTATTGAAGGTTTTCTTTTCAAGAAAAGCCTCTTAATCTTTCAACCACTCTTTAGGAGACAAATTGAAAGTTTTTTCAATTATAATTTTATAAAAATTTAATTTTGACATATTAAGTTGTTAAAATCATATTTTTTTTAAGATTGGTCAACTAATATAGGTTAACAGTTGACCAGTGTAAGTAAAATGTGTAATAGGGGTATTTGTTGACACATTAGTATATCAATGTAGTAGTGTGGTCAATTATGCCTTTAGGGAACACATTGGTTGGCCAAAAAATACCTTTATTACACATTTAACTTAATGGTTGATAATGGTCAACCAATATGCAACCACTATTGAATATTATGCATTAAGGACACATTGATTAACCAATATTACCTAATGGTCAACTAGTATTCTAGAACTAGTTTTTAGCTCCAATAACTAGTAAGGATTTAAAATTCTTGCAAGTACATGTATTCTCTTTAGTTCTTAAATCTTGAAGCATTTAGGAGTAATATTTCTAGTTTTTTTATCAAGCATTTGAGCATCCATTATCTCATATATGAGTGAGTGAAACTCTTCGATATTATCAAAGAGATAAAGTGAGATACTTTAAGTTGTAAGTTTTTATTGGGGTGTTTCATGTTATACTTAGGTTTGTTCCAAATGGCATTAAGATTCTTTTCATTATAAGGGAGATGTAAAAATCCTCTTTGTCAAAAAAAGATTAGACAAAGTTTATTCTTCTCTTTGAAAGAAGTGTTAAAATGAAATTCCAAAAAGAGTTTTGGAAGTGGATGTAGGCAAGACTTGTTTATTGAACCATTATAAATTAGTTTGTTTTTCTCTTCCCTTACCCTATTTACTTTATTATTTAACCTTCTTATTGAATTTTTTACTTATATTGTATTTTCATCTTTAATAATTTCTTTAAAATTAAATTTAATTGTATTAACATAGTCAAGCTCTAAAAGAATGTCAAGTTTAATAACAAACTCAATAAGCAAGCTTAATATTCTAAACAAAATTCAAAATAAATGTACCGTGCTTTGCTTCCAGTGCGTAGGTGTAACATCCCGTTTCCATAGAACGGGTCGGACCTGAGAAACGGGCCCAAGTGAGGTCAATCGGAGAAGTTAGGAA